>JAOPUI010000016.1:74900-96505 GCA_027123135.1 Urophycis floridana | reverse complement strand
GTGTGTCACTAATTCACGATTGGGTTAAATGCAGAAGACCAAATTTCCCTCACAGGATCAAATGAGTAATTCTTCTTGATAAAGGACTTACTGTAACTGTGTTAAAGGACAGACAACTGTGAAGAAGATTCATTGTACAGCTTGTGGGCATATCTATAGGGAACTGTGGGTCATACCAACCTGGTGAAAGAGACTTGGCTGGGCCTGGTCTGGAGCTAGTCCCAGAGTTTCTGCTTGAGGGCCGATTATCCAGGCTGGGCCTGTTCTTCAACACTCCAGCACCGCTGACTGTTTTGGGCTTCTCCTGTCCAGAGTTAGCCCTGGGTGTAATGCCTGTTGCTTTCTTCATTTTAGCAGTGGTGCTTTTTGGGTTCCTGGGGGGAGCATCAACATCAGCCATGCAAGCTCCTGGCTGCCGTGGTAACGGGGGGAGGTCTTTCATTGGGACTGGGGGAGGATCTGGAGAAGAAGGCTGCCGAGGAGATCCATCAAGACTAGGGAGGTCATTATGAGGAGAGACTAGACTGCTAGAATCCTCTGTTTCAGGAAGAACATCTGAATCTGTGGGCAGTGAGTCACTGCCTGATGTTAACGAGGTCTCCTTATTGTGGTCCGATTGGTCATTACCATCCTCAAAGAGTTGCAGGGGTTTAACAGTAACCAGATCAGAACTCACATACTGCTGGTTGGTTTCTGGGGTCCGTGAGTGTTGGAACTCACAAGGTGATACCAAACAGAGGTCTACATCATGAGGAACTTCTTGGAGCAGATCTGCTACTCCATGGATGTGCTTCTTTAGGACATTTGTAGAACACATGTGAGGTGTTCCAAGAGGTAAAGTCATTCCTGTCCTGGACTTGGAATTATTTGCATTACACTGGTCTCCCAAAGGTTCACTTGCGGATACTTTAGCTGCTGGAGTGTCTTTTGAGCAACCAAGATCATCTGAGCTTATCTCTTTAAAGTCAAAACTGTCATTAGCTGGGCCTTTATGAAATGGTGTATGACCTGCAGCATAAACAATGGAGTCATAGTCCGAAAACTCAGAACTGCTCTCTAAACCCTCTCCATTTCCCAAGCCATCTGGGGGTAACGTGAATTCAGTTGGAGTCAGATCAAAGTTGACACTGCGCTCTCTTTTAGGGGTTTTGGCTGGAGGCAACACGGCAGCAGTGTCTAGATCTTGGGTGACCAAACTGAGCGGCTTCTCCTTGGACCCAGCCCCTTCATATCCACTTGCATCTAGTGTTTGACTAGGGATCTTTTGGCCATTCCCTACACTCTGCTTGGTCGAAGGGCTGGGGTTGAGTTTTGTTCCCTTGTTCAAAGTGTCTTTTTTTGGAAGGGGTCCATCTTTCTTTAGACTTCCATTCTTAACCTGCGCTTTCTTTGCTTCTGTGCTTGCTGTTGATGATACACTTCCTGTTTTCTTCGCTTCCATAGCAGATACCCTTGTAGTGTGTTTCTCTCCTGCGTTCTGCTCTTTCGTGGGGTTCTCCTTCTTAGGGTCCGTTTTCACATCTTTCTTTGGTTCCTTTTTCAAGACTTCTTTCCCTTTATCTCCATGATCCTCTCGCCTTTTCTCTACATTCTCTTCTCCCTTGGTGCCAACATTTTTCTTCTTCTTTGAAGCCAGTTTCTCTGCTGTTTCAGGTCTTGGTTTTGGTTCACTAAGTTGTTTTAACTTGTCTTCCTTCTCCTTCACTTCTCTAACAGCAGGTTCTCCTCCTCCTCCTCCTCCTCCTCCCCCTCCCCTGGGCTTTGTCTTTACCTCCTGTTTCCTTACATCTACCTTTGACACCTTTTCCTTGAGCGGGGCACTGCTGGGCCTGGAGTCTTTGGGCTGGGACTTCAAGCTTTCCCGGCTCTCTGTGTGTCTTGGTGGTTTATCTCCTTTGGATACTTCCAGGTCCTTCATGCAGATGACCGGCTGCTTCAGAAAATCTAGGTGCTTGAGTTTTTCCAGCCCCTGCAGAATCTTGGACTGTGGGGTGCAGCCAGGGAAGAGAACTCTGATAATCTTCTCATCTGGACTGGAGGGATGCCACACCAGCAAGGCACAAATGGAAACGAGACATTGCAGAGGAACATCCGGACTTGCCAGAGGAACATCCTTGCCTTTTGCGTTTGGTTCGTTCAGCCAAGCCTGCAATTCTTTACTGTCTTTGACAGGGTTTAGGGTGTACATCTCAAGTCTCCCGACCCCCATCTTCTGAAACAAAATGAGGGGTTCTACAGTCGGGCCAGGGGACCGGCTGAGTGCTTGTGGTCTAATGGACAGTTTCTCTAAAGTCTGCAGAGTGAGGGCGGCCTGGTCGCAGCTCCGCAACTCCTTACAATCTGCTTTCAAACACTTGAGTCGGTCTGGAGCATTAAAAAAAACAACCCCAATCTCAGGAGAAATCTTGTTTTTCATGCAGTCCTCAGACAACTGTTCTTCCTCCATCTCTGCTGCCTTCCTCAGCAGGAGGCTGTTGACCCCTGGAAGATTGTCGATTCCAATATGGGTGAGGAGAACAGAGTCGATTCTGTCCAGGTGTCGAACCAGTT
The DNA here is from genome assembly GCA_027123135.1 of Urophycis floridana. Classification (NCBI taxonomy): domain Eukaryota; kingdom Metazoa; phylum Chordata; class Actinopteri; order Gadiformes; family Phycidae; genus Urophycis; species Urophycis floridana. The sequence goes on along the minus strand of JAOPUI010000016.1, from coordinate 93,955 downwards.
TCCAGAAAGAGGATCGTGGGTCGGAGCCACCGTTCACCAACACGTTGAAGCCGTTGACGGCGAAGAAGGCGGAGTCGCCCCTACCCCCAGGGAACACGTAGCAGCATGGGCGTGACAGCTTCAGGAAGCCCACTGTTCCCGGGGGCTCCAGGAGGTCAAAGGGCATCTGGGGCTCTAGCGACTCCGAGAGATACTCTGTGAACTCCTGAAGCCCCTCCATCTCTGGCAGCATGGAGGGAGGGTTGATCAGGATGTCCACCAGACCCTGTAGCTGGGATGTTTCCAGGTCCAAGTCCTTCCAGAGTCCAGAGCTGGGACAGCTCAGGGTCAGGCGAGGCTTTACAGAAGGGTCCGCTGAGCTTAAAATATCTGCCGTCTGACGAAACAGGAACAAATATTTGTTTCAATATTGTATCTTGGTGCAGACCTTGCAACCATCACAACAGAGACATGTGTTCACATCTTCGTCGGTAATATCTTAACAGAGACATGTCCTTATGTCTTCATCAGTAATATCTTAACAACAGAAACGTGTCCTCACGTCTTCATCAGTAAACATCTTAACAGAGACATGTCCTCACCTCTTCATCAGTAAACATCTGGATGAAATCCTTGGCTGAGTAGTAGCCCTTCTGTAGGACAATGTCCCCCGTCACCTCAGAGCACTGGCCAATCAGGACCAAGAGTTTGTGACGAGAGACATCTGCCACAAGGCGGCGGACCTGCAGAGACAAAACATATAAATATATATTATATAATATATATTGATACGTAATATAATAATGCTATGTTCGCTAGCAGGCTGGGCAAGAGGTAGGGGCTATATGTTTGTAGCTTGTAGGCTAGGTAAGGAGTAGGAGTTGGGGTTACCTGGGAGCAGACCAGGTTGTAGGCTGGGTTCAGCACCACTTGGCAGTGTAGAACATCTCCAGAGTGCAGCAGGGTCCTTTGGCCTGTAAACACTTGCTATGGTTACGTAGCCCATATAGAGACAGTATTCTTGGTATGATAACTTGAACTCCTTCTCAGGGCCACACTACGCAACTTTCAATCCCAGATGGTGTGGAGCTATGGTTGTCCAGGGAAGGGGTAATTCTATTGTATAATACACCATATATATCACATATAGAACATCCACATCTATATATAGTAGATGTATATAAATTGTATGTCTATATCTCTACATATCACAACCATCTACAATACAAAGTCCAAGTCACATAACAACAGCTCTTACAGCTGGTAACAGTGCACCAGTGTAAGGTAAGTGGGTTATGGCCCAGATAAAATTAAATGGAACATAAAATGAAATGGAAATTGATGTGTTTGGTGGACAAATTTGCATCTTGCTTCGTTTGGCCACCAAAACGAAGCATCGGACTGTCATGGCTTCTGTGCATGCAGGGAACTCAACCCAACAAGTCTTTTCATGTTTCACAGGGTCAGTCCCTATCAGTCCTTGTAATTCACTTTTATATTTCTGTGAACTATCCGTTCTCTATGTGGGTGAAATATGTGTCTATGTGTGTGTATGTACTCTATAAGCTACTGGATGTCCAAGATTTCCCTCGGGATGAATAAAGTACCCATCTATCTATCCATCTTTTCGGACACACCCCCGACGACACTGCTGCCTGCTCGTGGTCACCAATATCACGTCAATGATCGGGTCTCAACTCTCTCACTCCTTGAACAAAAAGCCCACACATTGCAGTGGTGTTCTCTGTCTTAATCGTGTTAAGACTGCAATCGTGTTAAGACATCAAAAAATGGTATGTACTTTTTGTTTGAATAAGGGTGTGTGGAAAATCCACTTTCCCAAAAGGTCTGACTATCCCTTTAACGTGAATTTGCCAATGCAATTAGTGTGACTGATGTGAACATTGTATTCGCATTTTCTTACTCATGGATACAAAACACCAACCGCGTTGAGTCTGGCGGGCCACTGTAGGCCAGGACACTGATCTCTGGGCTACAGAGAAGAAGCTTGAGTCACTAGCTGACGGTTCATCTCATGTCCCTTCAGCAGATAGAAGAGTCTTTGTCAGGCTTGTTTCATGCCGCTCAGCTGATGGTCTAACACAGTGATATAAATTATATGCTTAATCTATCATGTGAGTGTTATAACAACCACCAGCATGGAGAACAAGAACCTCCTACTAGTCTTCTGACCACGCTAGCTAGCCTTCTGACCATGCTAGGGTCCTGCTAGACTCCTGACCATGCTACCTGCTGACCATGCCAGCCTCGTATTAGCCTCCTGACCATGCTAGCCTCCTGACCATGCAAGCCTCCTGATCATGCTGGGATCCTGACCATGCTGGGCTTCTGACCATGGTAGTTGCTAACCATGCTAGCCTATGTGCCTGGTGTGGAGTGTCCTTTTACCAAGCATGTTTATTCTAACCCTCTGTACCATAGCTATTTAGTATACAGTTGCCACCTAGTACAAAATACATATACAGTACACCCCCATCCAACGTGGACCCCTACAAACCCATCTGAATCTTAACCTGGGTAGTATGGAATATAATAACAAATATAACATGGATAGTGTGGAATATAATAAACATAACATGGCAGTGTGGACGTTTACCTGGGACCTCCTTGGTGTAGAAGGCAGAGTGGCGAGACACAAAGTGTTTCAGTTGCTGGTCCAGGTTACAGCGGCCGCGGTCCACATCCCACGCACGGATCCCTGACCAACCAATCACAGACTTGTGCATCAGGTCACCTGACCATGGTCAACTTCCTCATTCTAACAGCAGACTAAGGAGGAAGTGCTGCACTAGGCTAGCTAACCCCTGCTTATCAATACATGCATTTGTTCTATTTACAGCTAACCTCCTATCCTATCCCTAACATCCAACCCTACCTCTAACATCTAACCCTACCCTAACATGTAACCCTACCCTAACATCTAGCGCTTCCCTAACATCTAACCCTAACAGCTGACCTCTTCACCCAACATCTAACCCTATCCCCAACATGTAACCCTACAGAAAGCAAATATACTTTAAACTTAATTAGTTTGAAAGATTGACCCTGGTATGTAGGCTATATTCAAATCACTTTCGACTTAAGTACAGTTTTAACACTTTATGTATATTTTAATTCATTTTTTAAACTCATAATATTTGTTTACTTGATCCCTTATTGACACAAAGCCAAAGCTAATATTTGGCTCACTACAATTTACTTCAAACCACTTTATTCTACCTGTAGGCCTACCTGATCCTTAATGACATGCAGGGCTATCTAACACATGATTCAATAGTAGGCCTAATAACAATTGGAACTTTATGTCAAATTATTGTTTGGACCTTCTCTTCATACCTACTTACAGTGGCAATCCTGGTTGCAGACTACAGCAGTAACAATTACATAATAATGGTGTTAAAAATCATGTGGTAGACAACAGTAATACATAGCCTTGCAGTAATATTATAGTCTATAATAATAATCGTGAGGTAAACAACAGTAATAATCATGTCATAGCTTAGCAGTAATCATGTTATAGTCGCCAGTAATCATAATAATAATCATGTGGTAGACAACAGTTATAATAATGTCATAGCCTAGTTTAGTCTACAATAAAATGAATAATAATAATCGCAATAATAGTCAACAGCAATAAAAAGTAATGCTGTAATAATAAAATAAAATGTATGTATCATAATAACTATAATGTTAACAATATTTAACTTTGAACCAAGTTGAACAGACTTCATGTGTTCACATTCATGGACTCACCCCTCTCTACCTCTGAAACAACGAGGTCTCCACTCGCACTACAGCCGACCACCACCAACACGGAGTACTTGTCGTCGTTAAACCCGGGGTGGGGAACTGGTTGGTCTAGAGCTAGTTGTGCTTCTGTAACTAGTTCTTTCATAACTAGTTTACTTTCTGCACATTGAGAGGTCGCCATGATGGAGAACTTTGTCAACTGATGACTTCCAGACCACGCCCCTACGTCGGCCTCAGGAGAATGGCACATTCAGTAGCCAATCAGACAGCAGATAGCATATATATAGGCCAATCAGATAGCATGTCCATAAGCCAATCAGACAGCAGCTAGCATGTCCATAAGCCAATCAAACCGTAAGTTACGTTGATGGGGAAAATCAGGAAGACTATACTTACGAAATATTGATTGAAATACTAGGAACTCGGAGACAAACTGTGCTAGTAGAGTATTGTGATTTATCAGTGTTTATGTTGTGGTTATAACTGATAAATATAGTATACAACAGTGTTGATTCAAACTACTACCAATAGTACTGCTGCTATTGACTTGAGTGTTGGGCGGAGACCAAACATCCAAGGAGACTAATGAACCAGAATAACACGTGACGTACATGTAGCCAACCCATTGGTCGAAAGCGCCAAGCCAAGGCGTATGATTGGTTGATGCTCATACCCGCGACTTCCCTTAGAAAAAGCGCCAATCGTAAAAGATGCGTCCTGTTTTGGGAGTGTGGGTTAAATCCGGCTAAACTATTAGTTAATTTGATCAGTTCACTTCATAGATCAACGTATAGCAAGGTTAAGGGTTAGGGTTAGTACATGTTGATCTCATCCATGTTATATACAGCTATCCTATGAGGCGGGATCTTTAAACCATAACCTGCTGACCTGATGGACCTAACCCTCACATGAACCAACCACCGGATGGACATTACCCTCACCTGAACCACCTACCTAATGGACCTCACCCTCACCTGGACCTGATGGACCTAACCCTCACCTTAACCACCAACCTGATGGACCTAACCCTCACCTGAACCCTGAACTGAACCACCCACCTGATGGACCTAACCCTCAACTGAACCACCCACCTGATGGACCTAACCCTCAACTGAACCACCCACCTGATGAACTTAACCCTCACCTGAACCTGCTGACCTGCCCTCACCCGAACCACCAAGCTGATGGACCTAACCCTCCCCTGAACCACCGTCGTCTCACTTGTGGAGATATTTTGCCGACATCTTGAGCATGAACAGGTAAAGAAGACACAGTTTCCTGCTAGAATACGTCCTAATTTCAGAATTATTTATTGATACACTGAAATATTTCTATAATACTCGGAAGGATGCCTGGGTCCCTTTCTACGTTGACCTTCCCCAAATCAAAGTCTTCTCTCTGGGATCCGAGCCCAGCTGGGGACGCGGTGGGTCTACACCTCTGCTACTACAGGTACAGTTACTCCGGGTACATGTTGTGCTACATGTTCTGCTACAGGTAGAGCTACTCCGGGTACATGTTCTGCTACAGCTACATCTTCTACAGGTACACCTTCAGTGCAGAACAAACAGACTGATGAATAGCTTCCATCCCTGGGCCACGAGGTTACTGAACTCTGCACCTCACCTTTATACCTCACCCTGTCATTTCATATCGCCACTTTATATTTATCCTCAGGTCCCTTTTGATGTTCTATTTTTATCTTTTATCTATTTATTCTTTACCATATATTCAATTCAATAACCTCATTTGTTATTTCATTCCGTTCATTGTCATTCTCATTCATTCCGTATGTGTGTGCATTGTTTTTAGTATGTGTGGGCCATATAACTATGTTTATGGCCTCTTAACTTCTCCTTTCTACCCTTCTCCATTTATTGTTTTGTTTTAAAAACAATAAATTGAATGCACTATTATTGTGGTAGCTACTGTAATCTCGTCATGTCCTGTGATGTGATGACAATAAACACTTCTTGTATCTTGTATCTTCTATGGCAAGTACTTTTAATGAGTACTTTTACTACGCATACTTCTACTACGGGTACAGCTGCTCTCCAGCAGACTGAAATAGTTTCTTTCAGGAGCCTTCAGGCTTCTCGACAGTGTGTGAAAACTTCTGACATTGACATGTATCTTTATTTGCTTAAATACCTGACTTTTGCACATAACTGGATGTACATAATTTGGTTTTGTACATAAATGTATTTTGTCAGCTATACTGTTGCCCTGTAATATACATTGTAGTGTATATATAATATGTTCATATATATTTTTTATTCTATTTTTGTCTAGAATTTTATCTCTCTAGAATATGATGCCCTAAATGTGTAACATAACCCTAAATGGGAAGCCTCACCCTAACTCTGAATAGGTAGCCTCACCATAAACCTAAATGGGTAGCGTAACCATGACCCTGAACATGTTGCTTAACCCTGCCCTAAACGGGTAGTTGCCAGTGAGTTATCAGAATTTCAATGCCCAGCCTGACTCTGGGTTGTTCAGTGCATCTGACAAGAAGAGCAAGAAAAGATTTGAACTTGGATTCTGTCACAGGAACTCTAGTGTAGATGGATGCCACTACAGTTTCATCTATAAACCATCTAGTACAGATGAATGCCATCAGACAAATATTGTGTTTTTATTTTGCTCTATGAGGAACCCTCACCTGCGCATATTGGAGAAGACTCTCCGCCTAGCTCACCGCCACGCCCACCAGAGGAACAACCCCACCTTCTGCTGCTTCCTGCTGGGCTCCATCAGTGTGGATGAAGGTGGGGAACTGTAAAAGAAAGCTGTGTTATTTTCTGTGGAGGTATCAACCTCATTCATTGATTTGTTGTACTGACCGTGAGTTAATATTAAATGTTAATACAGTATCTGATCGTTTCCACTAGTTAGGGGAATCTCATGGTTTGTGACCTGGGACCCTGGGGTCCTACTATGTAAGAGCAGAATGTCTGGGGTGACACCAACAACTAAAACCTGCAGAGTTATACCTTCTATCCTGTTTTGTTAAGAGATCTTTGACAGGAGAGAAACGTTTCCCAATGCCAAGAGAGATGAGCTCATTAGGGTGAAATGTTGAGAGAGACGGGTTGATGTCTTGTTCTGTCAGAGTAACTGGACAGTTGATGTAGAGTAATCAGACAGGTGTACTGCTGCTCGTCTTCTTTAGATGAGGAGGGGGTTACACTCACCCTGGACCGCTTCGACCCGGGTCGGGATCAGCCCGGGGGCAGGGCTCCCTCTCTCCTGCTCCCTGGGGATGTGGCGGTCCCTGTGGAGTTTTTCCTACACGGGGACGAGGACCCTAGCCCTCTGGGCCGGCCGTCAGACCTCACCGCCACCTTCAAGGTACGAGTGGAGCAGCTGTGAAGGTTCTAGTGACTATTGAATGTTTCTTAATGAAGAAGTTTGCATTTCTATGGGTCTGTGTGTTTGTGTGTGAACAGGCATTGCAGCGGGCCTGTAGTGGTGCTGAGGTGATGGACCTGTCCCAGCTGCTGGGGGTCAGAGGTCAGGTCAGCTGTTCCCAGCAGGGAGACCAGCTGGGCTTCTCGATGCGCTGGTTAGCAGCTAGCTGTGCTAGTTGCTTCGATGTGGTGGGGGTCAGACCACTTCCAATCATCCCCACTGCTCTTGCCCGCAGTCTGAGCGGCCTTTCCAGCCCGGGCCCCCTGTCACCCAGGCTCAAGCTGCAGCGAGGGTAGGCTGCTGACCCTAACCCTTAACCCTGAGGACAAAACGGAGTAGCAGTAGCATTTAATAGCACTTTTTGTAATGGCACTCAAAGTACTTTTACATGGCATGTTTGGGAGAATCCCACCTCCTCTATATACTTGTGTTTCGACTTCTGTACACCGCAATGTATGCACTTGGAATGTGTTGTGATACTCACTGATTCAACAGCTTCCTGACCATGGACCAAACCCGTAAAATACTGCTGCTGCTGGAGTCTGACCCGAAGGCCAGTAGCGTGCCCTTAGTGGGAGTGTAAGTCCACTCCTCTTGTCTTTCGTCTGTTGTCCGGTTTGGTCTGGTCTCTGTTGTCTGTAATCTATTGTTGTTTGGTCTGGTGTCTGGTTGGGGAGAGTAGCTGTTGTGTTACAGGTGTGTGTTGTGTTGCAGGTGTGTGGTGTGTGTTGTGTTGCAGGTGTGTGGTGTGTGTTGTGTTGCAGGTGTGTGTGTGTTGTGTTGCAGGTGTGTGCTGTGCTATAGGTGTGTGTTGTGTTACAGGTGTGTGTTTTGTGTTACAGGTGGCTGAGCGGAGTCATCCAGCCGATGAACCCCCAGGTGTGGGCCTGGTGTCTCCGCTTCTTCCACAGCGCTTCGCTTCACGACAGGTGAGGTTTCTGCTGCGCTAGCTGTAAGCTTTTTGCTGTGCTAGCTATTGGCTTCCTCCTGCTCTGCTAGCTGTTAGCGGCCTGCGGCCCAAACAACACCACCACAGTGAGCACAACAAGGCCAAGCATAAAACTAAACGTAAAATGTAGCGATACAACCAATGTGACTAGCGAACTGTTTGACCACTAGTGGGCATATGCCATGATATTCCTATCTCGCATATCATCGAGAAAGATTAAAATGTACTAATTTACAGACATCACATCTAGGTGGATAATGGCAGAATGTAACAATGTCAAGAATATTCTAGAGCTCGTCCAGTGCCAGAGTAACAGTAGCTGGCAGTGGGCCCTGGCTGTGCAGGACTGCTAGCATCCACTAGAGGGCACGTCCAGCCGGCCCCTCACTGAAGATGGGTGTGTGCTGCAGGGTGTGCTAAGGATGAAGGATGTGTACTGAGTTACTGAGTGTTGCAGTGTGAACCAAGTGTGTGTGTGCTGCATGGTGTTTACTGAGTCTACTGAGTGTGTGTGTGTGTGTGTGATGCATGGTGTTTAATGGGTGTGCGTGTATGCTGAGTCTGTACTGATGTGTGTGTGTGTGTGTGTGTGCGCGTGTGTGTTTTGCAGGGTGTTGTCCGAGCAAGGCTGGTTCCTACTGGTTGTGTTCTCTGCGGTCCCAAGCCAGGCCCGGTTCTACCAGTGTCGCTCTGCTGGGCAGCCGTCTGGACACATGGATTACCTGCTGCTCAGCTGCTCTCAGAACATCTCCCTCTTCAAGGTTTCATCAGAACACTTTGTTCTTATCGGCTCGAGTGAATGGAGGCTCCAGCCTAGCACACCAGGGTTAGAGGGTTAGAGGGTGAGCGGGTGAGATGGTGAGAGTTAGAGAGTGAGAAAGTTAGAGGGTGAGGGTAAGCCACCATTAGGGACAACCATTACCATGATGGTGTTATTCATTAATTGCATACATCTGATGGTGGGGAAGTAGACGTGAAGCTACAGTTACAAAATGGGTGATTTATATTGCTTTAAGTGGTTAAGATAAAAATGTGATGGATTTTTCTATATGCCAACTATTTTAGTTATTCTATGTATAGATATGTGAGTATTTATCGGCTTGAGTGCACGCAACAGAATCCCTATCTATATCAATACCTATATAGATGGGTGTGTGTGTGTGTGTGTGTGTGTGTGTGTGTGTGTGTGCATAAAAACTGCTATCCCCAACTGTTTTATGTGTGATTCACCGTCTAGAATAACGTGTCTTCTCTGTGCAGCATGTAGAGCCAGCAGAGGGCCACTATCTCCAGGGGGATTTCAGCGTGGATGAGACCACGCACACAAATCTCCCCCCAGGGCCCACCCCCTCTTCGTCACGGTAAACCCATTTGAGCTGGTTCCACATCCGGGTCCGCATGGACCGATTGAACCTGGTGTAGCCACTACTAGAACGGGTTAAACCGTTCTAGTGAAACTGGTTTTAATTAGTCTCTAATAGTGCCCAGCAGTCCATATAAGGTGTGAATGATCATTTTTTTGGTATCTTTTCATAAAACATTAGAACATTTGTTGGTTTTCCTCCAATTATTGAACTCTAGTTGGTGACCAGGTCTCTGTTCAGCCTCCTGGTGGCCATGGTCTAAAGGGGCTGGTCTCTCTGTTCAGCCTCCTGGTGGCCAGGGTCTAAAGGGGCTGGTCTCTCTGTTCAGCCTCCTGGTGGCCATGGTCTAAAGGGGCTGGTCTCTCTGTTCAGCCTCCTGGTGGCCATGGTCTAATGGGATTGGTTTCTCTGTACAGCGTCCTGGTGGCCCCGGTGGATCAGGACTCTGGTGTTGAAGATGGAGACCTGTCTCCTCGGCCCTCTCCAAGCCCTCACGCCCCCAGCCAGCAGGTTTGTTCTTCATTTTCCTCAGAACACCTCGGGTCGGGGTTGGGGTCACGCTTTTCAGACCTGAAGTTCTGTTGATTTTGGGCCCAACCAGCTGCCCATTTGTAACAAAGTTGCCCTTTCGCCCTGGTTTGGTTTGTGATTGGTCAGAAGCATCTCCCACACAGAGCTGTTGCCAGAAAGGTGGCTCTTGTAAAGGAGACGTATGTTTGTTGTGATTCATGCAATGTTACACCAAGCAGTACATTCAGCCATAGAGCAAATCAAGGCAGCGTGTAGAAACAAGGTGTTGATAACAAGAGCCTACGTAGCCACGCTGCCCAGAGCCCCGGCAGGCACTTAATCAGCCCTCAACTGGGGTGATTAGCAGGCCTAGCTGACTGCGTTTTCATCTGCCCAAAGGAACCAAACCAGGGAGGGAACCTTAAAGCACCCTAAGAATTAGTTCTTAATGACTTTACCTGGCTCAATGAAGGCAGAAGGAAAGCTGTCCGTCAGACTATATGTGCGGGTACTTCTGAGGATGGTGTAGACTTGAGGTCTGCAGCATCACTGGTTACCGTAGTGACGCTTGCTGTATCTGTTTTGTCGTCCAGACGAGAAGAGTCCGGCCTTCCGTCCCTGAGCTCTCTCTGCTGGTGGACGCCTCCCTGCCCCCCTCTCACCCCTCAGACCCCCCTCCTGCCCCCCGGGCCTGCACCTCCTCCTCCTCCTCCTCCTCCTCCAGGGGCAGCCGCCCCCGCCTTCCCGAGCACCTCCACTCCACCCCAACTGTCTCCCTCAGCCAGCCCCGCGAAGGCTTCTGGGACGACCGGACGCCACCCACTGTCATCCTCCCCCGACAGAGTCCCAGACTCACACCCACCCCTCCTGGGACGAGCGGCTCTCACCCGGCAGTTCTCCAGCCCGGAACCTTCCAGACCAGAACCCTCAAGACCCCAGCCCTCCCGACCCCAGCCCTCCCGACCGCAGCCCTCCCGACCGGAAACCTCCAGACCGGAACCCTCAAGACCCCAGCCCTCAAGACCCCAGCCCTCAAGACCGCAGCCCCCCAGACTGCAGCCCTCCAGACCGGAACCCTCCAGAATTGCCCGTCACCCCCGCTCCCCTGCTCCTGTCTCCGGCCGGGCCTGCCTTCATGGGGGGAGGGATGGGCCGGACCCCCTCCCTCTGATGCCTACCAGATACTGATGGCCCAACAACGCCAGCTTCGGCTGCTCCAGGCTCAGGTGCCTACAGGGTGCTGGGGTACCTGCAGGGTGCTGGGGAACTTCAGAGGTTGTGTAAGCTGATGTTTTGGCATGTGTTTGTAGATCCAGATGTTGTTGGACACCCAGGTCCGACCCCAGGCCAGTGGTCAGACAGACGGTCTGACACCGAGCAGGCCGGAGGACGGCCCTCTGTGCCTCTCCGCCACACGCCCCCCCGCGACTGCCAGCGTTGCTGTGGAAACAGGTAGTGCCAATATGGCGGCATATCACTGTCAATAATGGCTTGCATGCGCAGTATATAAACCACTATAAACTATAAACCACCAATTATTAGTGCGAGTACTTTTACTGCACTCTGGTGCAGTACATCTCTGCTGCTGCAAGCAGAGATGCAGCCTGGGACAGAGTGGGCGGAGCTCGCCATTATATCCCTGAATGTGATTGGTTGCTGTACAGAGGGTACCCATCAGAAGTTGATCCAGGCCCTATAGTTCTGTAGGACTGCCAGTTGATAATGACTAGATGGTTTTCACTCTACAACATGACGTGTATTTCACAAGGAAATGAAATGCTTATGCTGTGTTCTACCTTTCTTCACACTGACCCAGTAGCATCCATGTTGATTATTTCACTTGCACAACCTTCTCACAGGTGCCATCTTTCATTTGAAACCAAGATTACATTTGTTGGACTTTACTTTGATTGTTATTTTCAGAAGAAAACTGAGGCGTAGGGATGAAGTGGTTAACCTTTAACACTCTCATTAACCTCTCCTTAACCCATAACCTCTCCTTAACCCTTCTTACCTCATAACCTCTACCTCTCATAACCCTTAGCCCTCTCAGCTCCAACTATGTTTGTGTCCAGGTGCCAGTCTGTTCTGGGGGTCTACACTGGGCCCCCCCGTCATGCTGGGACAACACAGAGAGGACCAGCCTTCCCCTCCTCCTAACGCCAGGTTAGCATATCAGCATGAGCACTACTGATGCTTGCAGTGGGGTAGGAGGTTAAGCTGTTAACCTGTTGCTAACACCAGCATTGTATTTAGCACTCCGGAGCTCCGAGGCGCGAGTGGAGATGAGAACCCCGTTCTTGGAAAGAGCAGCAGCATGCTATTTAATACCAGTGCCACCCAACCAGACCATCAGCACGTGCTCCCCACCCTGCAGGTAGGACGGTCGAACCCCACACTGCATGTAGGACTGTCTAACCCCACCCTGCTGTAGAACTCTCTAACCCCACCCTCCAATCCCAGCTGCAGGTGTGCAGTCGGCTTCAAGCCTCACTGAGTGACCAGCAGACCCCCTCCTCCTCCATCTCCTCATCATCATCATCATCATCTTCTTGTTGCGACCGTGCCCACTCCTACAGGAAGCAGGAAGTGTCTGAGGGAGATGAGAAGCAGCTGGTGGTCAATCTAGACCCCCGACCCAACCTTGCCACCGACCAAGAAGCCAGGTATCCTACAGAGCCCCTACCTACTCCCCTGCGTACTGTAAATCGGTCTGTACATCAGATTTCAAACAAATGTCTTAATTTTAAACCACTGAAATGTCGTTCTATGGCTGCAATGGTTGACCTGTCATGTATGTGAAGCAGTATTCTCGACTGCATCAACCCTGCCTTGCTCCCCAGCCCAGCCCAGACCCTCGGAGACCTTGTGCGGCCTGGAGACCTCAGCCTGGCCCAGACCCCCAGAGACCTCCTCCAGCCTGGAGACCCCAGCCCGGCCCAGACCCCCAGAGACCTCCTGCGGCCTGGAGATCTCAGCCCAGCCCAGACCCCCAGAGACCTCCTGCGGCCTGGAGACCTCAGCCCAGCCCAGACCCCCAGAGACCTCCTGCGGCCTGGAGACCTCAGCCCGGCCCAGGCCCCCAGAGAACTCCTGCGGCCTGGAGACCTCAGCCAGGCCCAGACCCCCAGAGACCCCTTGCGGCCCGGGGGGTCTGTAGACCTCAGCCTGGACCAGACCTTCAGACACCCCCTGCGGCCTGGGGGGTATGTAGACCTCAGCCTGGACCAGACCCCCAGAGAGCCCCTGCGGCCTGGGGGGTCTGTAGACCTCAGCCTGGAGGCCAACGCCATCGCCCTGCGATACCTCAGTGATGGCCAGCTATCCAGACTGTCTGTGGGAGGCCGGAGGGGTGAGGCTGCCCTGGGCTCTCCTCGAAGGAGCGTCCCCAATATGTCCCTGGCTACCCGGGGCTACATGAGGAGGTATGGCCTTATGGAGGAGGAGCAGGAGGAGGAAGAGGATGAGGAGGAGGTGGGCCTCCCCTGTAGCATTCTTCGTGCAGACTCCAGTCTCCCCCAGAGCCAGCTGATCCGGGACCTGCAGCCCAAGCTTCGTCTTCTGGCCCAGTCCAGCAGGAACCAGGACAAGGAGAACGAGCCTGTCCAGAGGGCCTCCTTGGCTGCTGGCTCTGTTGGAAACTTTCTGGACGTTAGCAGACTCAGACAGCTGCCCAAACTCTTCTAGATCAACTAGTCTCAGCTTTAACTAACCCTAACCCAACTAGTCTGGTCTTTATCCAACTAGTCTACCCGTGTAGACTGGGGTGCTTTTAGGCCAGCTCCTCCTTCCCCTAGGACAGAGCACTGGGTCAGGGTCTCCAGACCCCAGGTCCTCTGGTAGAGTTAATGTTTTATTTATAGATAAAACCATTACATTTGGTCTTTATGAATGGGAAATGTATATTTGGTTTTCGAAATAAATTATTTTTAATCTATGATGGACTGGATGAAATTGTATCAAGGATGTGCATGTACACTCTAGACACGCTAAGCATGTTGTACACACTAGACACACTGAACATGTTGTACAATCTAGACACACTAAACACTGCTAAAACACTCCAAAACAAAATGATATGTAGTTGCCTTAGAGGACTGAAGTACAGATCAATACATCAAAGGTCTTTCTGTGCTAACAGCACATGGTACAATGACCCACAAGCTTCTCCTGCAGCTACAGACAACCATGTTCAGGTAACGGCTGCCGCTTCTAACTCTTTAATATCAACGCTAAACCTTTCTGCTTGGTATTGTGCTCGTGTTGAATATATAACTGATAACTGTTTAATGTAACATCATGATGTGTTTTGCTAGTTGCTATAGAATGACAGTACAAATCTAACTAGGTCAAATTAAAACTTTGAATTGTACTTTATTGAAAAGCTTTTTGGTCTGTAACCTTGTGTACGAATCGGTCCTTATCAGGCCACACAACCAGAACACATTACTGAATATCATCTAGACCGAAAGTATGTTCAAGGGATAAGTAAAAAGCAATAAACGAAATAAAGGATTTTTTTTAGAAGCAACAGAAGAAAGAAGATGAGACAAAAAAGTAGTTCATACGTAGTGTTCCTTTTAGTGTATTAACATGTCCATAGTTGTGCTGTTACTGACATGTCCATAGTGTTCATTTTAGTTTATATACATGTCCATAGTGTTCCCTTTAGTTTATTAACATGCCAATAGTGTTAATTTTAGTGTATTAACATGTCCATAATTGTGCTGTTACTGACATGTCCATAGTGTTCCTTTTAGTGTATTAACATGTCCATAGTGTTCATTTTAGTTTATATACTGTACATGTCCATAGTGTTCATTTTAGTTTATATACTGTACATGTCCATAGTGTTCATTTTGGTGTATTAACATGTCCACAGGGGTGCTGCTTGGCATGCCCACAGTGTATTTATTGTATTGCCATGATTTGATCAGGGATAGTTAAAGACTTGATTCATCTTCATGTCTTTGGATACGATGGTGGCTGGTAGCGTTAGTCGTTAAAGGTCTGATGTCTTGCAGAGTAATGGATGGGTGGGTGTTGCTGCTGCTGCTGCCCCTACTGGCAACCTCCCAGACTATTGACATATGCACCGCCAAGCCCAAAGACCTCCCCTTAGAGCCTCGCTGTGTACACCGTGACCCCACCCCTGAGGAAGAGCCCACCTCAGAGCCCGAGAATATCCCGGAGTCCACCAACCCGCGAGTCTGGGAGCTGTCGAAGGCCAACGGATACTTCGCCATGTCCCTCTATAGGCAACTGGCCCAGAGCAAGGCTAGCGACGCCAACATCTTCATGTCTCCTATTAGCATCTCCACAGCCTTCGCCATGACCAAACTTGGAGCCTGCAACGAAACTCTGAAGCAGATCATGGATGTAAGCATCAGCGCCACGGTTGGTTTGATACGGGCACTGCTGGTAACCACGGTAACCTCAGCTCTCGCTCCTAGGTGTTTGGCTTCAGCAACATTAAGGAGAAAACTTCAGACCAGGTGCATTTCTTCTTCGCCAAGCTCAACTGTCGTTTGTATCGTAAGAAGGATGAGAGCACAGAGCTGGTGTCTGCAAACAGGCTCTTTGGAGAGCAATCCCTGGCATTCAACCAGACTTACCAGAACATCAGCCAGATGGTGTATGGAGCCAAACTGCTGCCCCTCAACTTTAAGGTAACCTTTTTACACCAATGAGATTGACGGCCTACAGAGATCTGTAGAAGAACCGCAGACTGTGTGTTGCAGGAGTACCCAGAAGTTTCCCGGAAGACGATCAACAACTGGATTTCCAACCAGACAGAGGACAAGATCCAGGATGTTCTGCCGGAGGGGGCTCTGGACAGCAACACTATCCTGGTTCTGGTCAACACCATCTACTTCAAGGTCAGAAATATGGAATGATCATTATGCCTGCAGTAGACATTAGATTAGGACTGCCACCAGAGACGTTACGGATATCTCTCCGGCTTCCCTTTCTGTTATGTCATTTGATGGCGTCCTCCGCAGGGTCAGTGGAAGAGTAAGTTTGACAAAGATAACGTCTACAAGCAAGAGTTCACCGTCAGCAAGAGCCGAACCTGCACGGTCTCCATGATGTTCAAAGAATCTAAGTTTCAGTACGCCCACTTCCCGGGCGACCATGTTAAAGTCCTGGAGCTACCGTACCGTGGCGATGACATCACCATGGTTGTCATCCTGCCCACAAGAGACACGCCCCTTGCCCAGGTAACTGGTCCACCAAACTGACTCCAACTTCAACCGCAAAACCTCCCATCATTATAGTATGCAGCTGTTTCAGATGCAGATTCATGGTTTAAAGTGGTTTGGTGTAGCCATCCCAGTCACACCATGAATAACATGCTGTACCTTCTCACTAACCCTGCTGTGTTTTCCAATGGGTGTCAGGGGTTTGCATTGGTTTATGCTTAGACTAATTAGACCAGGTCTTCCTTGAAGAACAACTAATCTGTTTGAATACAATAACAAATAAACCTTTTGTTGAGGGGGTAGTACATTGTTTGTTGTCTCCCTTTACCCTTAGGTGGAGGAGACTCTGGACCTCCAGAAGCTCACCGGGTGGCTGGATAGGCTGCAGGAGACCACTGTATCCATCCAGATCCCTCGCTTCCGTGTGGAGGATGGGTTCAGTTTGAAGGAGAAGCTGCAGGCCATGGGTCTGACAGACCTGTTCACTACTAGGGCCAGTTTACCAGGTAACTATACCTGATAAAGTACACCTGTAATACAGCCCCAAAACGACACCTGTGATGTAGCTACACAACCCTAACTCTACACCTGTAATACACCCCTTTAACTACACCCCCTGAACTGCACCTCCATCAGCCATGTTTGTAGGTGAACATCTGAGACTTGTATGTCCTTCCTTCAGGTATACTTGAGGAGGAAGATGTGCTGTACATCTCAACTGCCTTCCACAAGGCCTTTCTGGAGGTAAGAAATGATTTAATAATAATAATGATAATAATATGAGTCAGACATAGACCACTTGATTTCAAAGTGAAAGTGACCTAGAAATACATGGCTAGTAATAACGATAATGCATTAAGCTGCTAGTTGAATAAAAAGCTGCTAGTTAGCCACAAGTTAACTGCTAGTTATCTGCCAGTGAGCTGGAAGTTATCTGCTTGCTTTGTTAGATGCTAGTTAGTTGCCAATTATCTGCTCGTTAGCCACTGGCTAGCTGCCATCTAGTGCTAGAAAGTCACATGTTAGCTGGTAGTTATCTGCTCGTCGCAGTAAGCTGCTAGTTGGCTACCAGTTAGGGGCTAGTTAGCTGTAGTGATGGCTGTTGGACCCACAGGTCAACGAGGAGGGCAGTGAGGCCGCAGCTGCCACAGCGGTGATAGCCGTGGGCCGCTCCTTAAATCTGGACCGGGAGATGTTCGTAGCGGACCGGCCCTTCCTGGTGCTGATCCGGGAGAAAAGCATCAACACCCTGGTGTTCATGGGCCGTGTGGCCGACCCCTGCTAATACGCAGCTGACTGTACGTGTGCAGTACTTCTTCACTTCTTCACAGTGCAAAATCTTGTATTTCTTGTATTATGCTAAGCTCAAATAAACATTAGCAGATAGACAGTGAATGGTTTGCTGCAGTGTGTGTTTATCCTTTATTCATCAGAACTTTGAGGTTAGGCACCTCTTGCAACAGAGACCTGATAGCATACAAGCAACAAAAAGTAACAACACAACAAAAATGACGTTAGCCTGCAAAAACAGATTACTCTGCACTATTATTCACTTCACTGGGGCGGCAGTAGCTCAGTGGGTAGAGTGGGTGGACAGAACGGGTTGTCCACTAACCGTAGGCTCTGTGGTTTGATCCCACTTCTCCAACTGTCCACATGTCGAACCTCATAAATGTACTGATTGTAGGTCGCTTTGGACAAAAGCGTCTGCTAAATGCCCTTTTATTTTTGGTGCTAACCCTAACCCAAAAATAGTGCCAAATTATCGGTGTATTTGTAGACAAATCAATTTCCCATTTCTGGACACAATGATAAATTTAGAAATAAACAACTTGTGTGAATGTGGGGATGACAGGAAATATCAGTGTGTCCCTTTAAGGATGGCCAACCCACTCTGCTGTGAAGTG
The DNA here is from genome assembly GCA_027123135.1 of Urophycis floridana. NCBI lineage: Eukaryota > Metazoa > Chordata > Actinopteri > Gadiformes > Phycidae > Urophycis > Urophycis floridana. The sequence goes on along the minus strand of JAOPUI010000016.1, from coordinate 75,858 downwards.
AGAAGTGTTGCCAGAAGGCCTTCTGACCAAAGCCTCACTGACCCAATAGTCCAATAGACAAAGTGAGGTAGAGGCTGAGAACCTGTGGTACAAAATGTGTCCTTCGTCCAAAGAAGAAAGTGGCAATGACTATTGATAGGTTAGAATGAAGATGCTGTTACTCGTCAGGTGATGGCAATAGATCAGGTGATAGTTACAGTTGGACAGTACTGGGCAGGTGATGGTTACAGACGGACAGTAATGGTCAGGTGATGGATATGTAGGGACTGGTCAGGTGATGTATTCTGTTTTGATGTGTGTGTTGAATAGTAGGATGATTATACTCAACAAAATGACAGTAGATCAACTTTATTGGTCAAGTTTTGCTTTATTTCCTCAACATTGTTTCTGCAGGAGTGATCTAGGTGTGATGTAGAGGTGATTAAGGAGTGATGTAATTGTGATCCTGTAGTGATGTAAGGGTGATCTAGGAGTGATGTAGAAGTAATGAGGTGATCTTGGCCTGATGTAAGAGTGATGTTGGGGTGATCTAGGAGTGATGTAGTTGTTATAGTGAAGGAAGTCTTCTCATTATCTTAATGATTAAGAATCCCAGCTCCCATCCCTACATCCCATTGATACAAGAAAGGCTTATCCCAGGCTAATCCTAGCCCAACAAAAAAGCTTTCCCTAACTTTAGAGCTAACCCTGAATTTAGAGCTAACGCTAAACTTAGGTCTAACCCTAAACCCAGACTCACCCTAAGCCCAGGCTATCCCTAAACCCAGGCTAACCCTAAGGCCAGAAGCTCTAAGGTGCCACTACAAGTCTTAAGAACCACTTGCGGAAAATCTCTGATTTGTACATATATAATGCTATATTCTTCAGAAAGTAAATATTTGTATTTCATATTTAAGTAGACCTGTTGTGTTCAAGGTTATATGGTATTAAAAACAAGAATTTGTTGTGTATGTGTGTG
>JAOPUI010000016.1:0-22443 GCA_027123135.1 Urophycis floridana | reverse complement strand
ATATTTATTATATATCTAGCAATAGATAGAAATATATACCAACAATCCACCTTAATTATTATTAGTTAGAAAAATCAATTTTATTGAATGATTTTGAAATTGATGAGAAATTGATGGTCGACATATTAGTAAACGACTTTAGTTTGTATTGTTTCATTCCCCTAGTATAAAATTACATTATTAACATATATGAACACATATTACATGTATTCAATACATTTCTATTTCTTAAGTGCCTTTCTTAGGTTGTGAGACCAGGGGAGTCCAAGAAATCAGATGTTTCTGTAATTTGCACGACAATACTGCTCATCAAAAGCATCACACAATAGCATAAGGGTTAAGGGTTAAGACGAAAATACCCACCGGGGTTGGGTATTATCGTCTTTGCCTGCTAAGGATCAGTGTCCAGAACCTTCAGAAGCCTCACCTGCGATTAGAGAGATCCACACTCGTTGGGGAGCTGCTCGCTCGCTCTGGTCCTTCCAGGGAACATCAGCCATGTCTAGCAGAGCCCTTCTGAAGACAGCCAGCTGGGGGTGACGGGTACACCAGCAGCTCAGGTAGCCTACTCAGGTTTCTCTGATGTATCGCCTTGTCCCGTGACAGCCTTGTTGTTCCACCAAAGCCAAGGTGTGAGTTTCCAGCTGCTTCAGGTTACGTTCAGCATCCACTTATTAACATTCAGCCCACTTGTTCCCTACGTTCAGCTCACTTGTTCCCTACGTTCAGCTCACTTGTTCCCTACGTTCAGCTCACTTGTTCCCTACGTGCAGCCCACCAGTTCCCTACGTTCAGCCCACTTGTTCCCTACATTCAGCTCACTTGTTCCTTACGTGCAGCCCACTTGTTCCTTACGTGCAGCCCACCTGTTCCCTACGTTCAGCTCACAAGTTCCCTACGTTCAGCTCACTTGTTCCCTATGTTCAGCTCACTTGTTCCCTACGTTCAGCTCACTTGTTCCCTACGTGCAGCCCACTAGTTCCCTACGTGCAGCCCACTAGTTCCCTACGTGCAGCCCAGTTCCCTAGGTTCAGCATCCACTTTTTGACATTCAGCACACTTGTTCCCTACATTCATCTCACTTGTTCCCTTCGTGCCTAAGATTTTTCCAATACATTTAATATTGCTCCTCAAACGCAGACAGAAGTTTTTAAAAAGTTTGGATAACAGCCCTTAAGTCGCATATAACATAATACAGCGGTAATTGGTCAAGTTGATTCAGTCTCACACTGTCAAGCTAATCAAATATGGCATGAATTCTATGAGTTGAAACCGTCTCCACAGGATGTAGTTAATACAGTATTATCCAGGTGTTACTTACAGGATCCATATAATGTATCGCATACAGTATTACCCAGATGTTACAGGATGCATATAATGTATAGAATACAGTATTACCCAGGTGTTACTTACAGAATGTATGTAACTTATAGAATACAGTATTATCCAGGTGTTACAGGATGTATACAAAGTATAGAATACACTATTACCCAGGTGTTACAGGATGTATATAACATATAGAATAACCAGGTGTGACGTTTCTTCCTCTACTGTAGCTACAGTATTCTATACTGTTAAGAGTGTAGTAGTGTCTACTATAGTGGCTGTATTCCATACTGTTGGTATAACCCTGTTGAATACCACTGGATACCGATGGTGTGTGTGTGTGTGTGTGTGTGTGTGTGAAAACACTGAGATAAAAACACTTGAAATCAGCTGTATTATTTTATTGTTAAGGAAAGCCCTGAGAGACTGAAAAACACAGCAATAGCAAACATAGGAGTCATCCAGTGTGTGTGTGTGTGTGTGTGTGTGTGTGTGTGCGCGCGCACACGCTACAGTTAAGGGTATAGAGTACCAGGGTTTTAGAGGGCTGTATGCAGAGTACTACAGGTTAGTGTTGAAGAGTCCTGCTCCTTCACATTGGATAATAAAGGTGGGCTGGTTGGTCTGATCATCATCTGACTGGGAGATTGTAAACTTTGCCTGAAAAATACAAACTCAGTCAATCAGCAATTGAATATACTGTACGTCTTGTCAAGGTAGGCCTACAGCTAGAGCCCAGAGTCTACAGGTAGCCGTTAGCTACATGGGTGCCGGTGTAGCGTACCGTACCTGAGTTAGCTGTTCAGCTACGTGGATGGCAGTCTGTGTGTGCAGGGTCACCGGGCCTGTTCGTATGCGGGATGTTCCGTTGGCCAAGGCCATGAAGATAATTAACTGAACAGAAAAAATGTGACAGTATGTTAAATCTGGTGGTATAGTAGGAAAACAGCTTAGAGTAGTTGGGTTAGCTTTAGGGATTACCTGATCTTGTAGAAACTCGTCCACACATCCGTTATGTCTGAGGTTCCTCAACAACATCTCAGCCGCCTCGATGCCCACCTTGTCAGCATAGACCCCTGCAGTACAAGGAGACCACCATGAGACACACATCCACGTTACCGGAAAATACCAGTAGCTGTATTTTAATCAACATATTTTTTTGATGAGTCATAACTTGAGTAACATGGTTAAAAAGTGGGGACTCAAAGGAATATTTTTGAGTGTTCTGCGAAAGTGATACGGTGACAACCTTACCTCAGTGATGAACATTAAAAAACCTATTAAATTTGTCACTCATCAGAGGTGAAATAATGGATATTTTAAATTGACATGAAGCATCTTTAACTAGTTTTTTGTTGTTATACTTTTTTTTAACTTTGGACTTTGGATCTAGGGTTAGCTTGTGACCTTTGGATGTAGGGGTCATTTGTAATTTTTGGATCTCAGGTTAGCTTGTGACCTTTGGATCTCGGGTTAGCTTGTGACCTTTGGATCTAGGGTTAGCTTGTGACCTTTTTCCTGCTATTCCTGATGTTTTTTGCCTGCTTGAGGTGAATCCTCAAGCAGGTCTAGAGAATTCATGCAAGTCCTCCAAATGAAGGACATTAACCCTCCCCTACAGTACAAGCGAGTGGTTTGCATCCCTGTGGATTTGAGGGACAGCTGAAATATTCTCACCTTTCTTTCCAAGAGCGGACCCAGCAAACAGACAGCCTGTTGATGACTCTGCGATGATTCTAGGTAAGGAAACAAGTTATGAAGAGAATACTCAAACTTTAAGAGTGTTTTCCACATACCATTTGTTTTCTTGAGAAGCCCAGAGACCAATAGAAGCAGGTGAGAACATTTAGCTCTGCTAGAGAACAGAGGGCAGATACCCTAACCCAGATGAGAGATTAGCTCCATTAAGTGAGGGCAAATTGGACCGTCCGGCTTCTCCAAAGTCAAGACATTTTAAGTTTACCAAGGTCATTCCTCCAGGGGCCCCAGGGCCCTAGAGTCAACATGTTCACACAGTGACTAGTTAAGTCAACAGGTTCACAGCGACTAGTTCAGTCAACATGTTTAGTAGTTTGTTTAGTTGACTCGTCATAGTTTAGGTGGTTTACATGATGCCGTTTCCATTCCCACAGGCCTGGTCTTTCTCCTGGAGAGACGGGATGTTGATGTAGAGATCTTTGATCTCTCTCCTGATGGTCCGCACGGCTGCAGTGGACATGTCCTTAGCCAGCTGTAACACAAAAGATGGCCGCTCTGTATGAAGGAGCTATATAAATATAACATAAGGTAAGAATTGCTCTATATTTGTGCTATAACCTATAGGCTGTGGTTTAGTGTCATATGGGGTTAGGATTAGTGTGACCAGTTAGTGTTAGTGTTACTTTATGGGGTTAGGGTTAGTGTTACCTTATGGGGTTAGGGTTAGTGTCACCTTACTGGTTGTAAAGTTACTGTTACCTTATAGGTTGTAGAACTAGGGCTAGTGTTACCTTATAGGGCAGCACCCCAGCAACAAAGGCACGACCATAGATCTTGGTGATAGTGCCTCTCTCTGTCATGGTGATGGGACTTAATTGTTTAATTGGGTTGACCGTCACCACCACCTCTCCACCACCTTTAGGATAGTAGCCCCTGTTGACATCAGTACATACAGCTGGAGAAACATCTAGTAGTACACAACATTCCTTTGTCATTTAGTGAGTGAGTGTACACACAAGTATTCACACTTCATGCATTCACACTTAAAGCCCCTGAAGACAATACCAAAAGGGTTTGCAAGAGAGGTGTGTAGGGAAGTGTACCAATTAAGTGTAATATCACTTAAAACCTTTAATACCATGTATCCCATCTACAGTTACCTCATTTTGATGTCACAATCAAAATGGACTCCAAACTTCTCCAGGATGGGCTTGAAGACCTATTAAAAAAAGATTTATGACTGGATTAATTGTTTTTTTAAAACCATAAGCCTGTATTGACAAGATGAAAACCTGTCAGGTCAGTATAATATACAATATAAAGCTGTCAATAGAATCATATATGATGTATGATATAGTGATGCAATATAAATCTATGTCAGTAAATTCATATATGGGATGTGGTGTGTGTGGATGATGGCTGGTTTAAGCAGCCTCACCTGGCGGACTGTCACACTGGGCTGGGGAGGCTGTGCATTGAGCAATCAATGTGCACAGGTTAAAGCAGCCATCACCACGCACTTAAGGATGACATCTCTTTCATGGCAGCATGAATCTCTATGTATCGGTCTTTCAAACTATACAATAAACATGTTGTCAACAGGTGGAGTGGAAGCCTAGGTGAAAGTAGAAAGGGTACTCAGAGTATAGGGACAGTACCTTCACAGTGTAGTCTATTTGTGGAGCCATATCTGCATTGGTTCCTCCCTTCAGACAGAGTTGTGTTGAGGCATCAGTGAACAAGGCACAGGGGAGGGATGCCTGAAGCAGCAGGCCCACACTCCTGCAAACCAGTCAAAATTCATTAACAGTAATGCATCTACTGAGCCAGCAGTCTATTAGTGAGCTAGAGTAATGCATGTACTGACCCAGCAGTCTTGGGGTCAGCTTTGTGGTTTCCAGATGTGATTTTTCCAGGTGCCAGTGATATCTCTGTAGAGCCGATGTCTGCTCCATCCAGACCACCAGCACACATGTCCCGAAGCAGCTGCAAGCCACACAGATGCTGCGGTCTGGAGGAAAATCAGCACTAAATAATGTACTCATCGCCATATAATAGTCTATGGTCCTAGCATTTAATACAGTCGCTGGTCCCCTCCATAGTGGTGAACCTTAATCTTGGGTTCAGGGTTAACTAGGGATAACTAGGCTACCTTAATCTTGGGTTCGGGTTAACTCGTCCTAACGTGGGTATACTAGGGATAAATAGGTTGGTTACCTTAATCCTGGATTTGTTCTGCCGGCTCGGATCTTGCTGATCTTGATTGCGGTTCCGATGATGCAACTTAGCGCCGCGGAAACTCTTAAAATCTGTCCACCCTGGAAATAAATGATGAAGTGTTTGTTTCTATGATAAAGTGTATACATTATGATGAAATATATTATGATGATATACATTATGATGATATGTATGTGATGATATAAATTAAGATGATAACACAGTGGGTTACTTCCATAGTTAATTTCTTCTACACTTACACCCTCCATAAAACTCCCGTCCACATCCAGTGTTGTTGAGCTCATTGTGCTTCTGGTATCTGACTGCAGTAGGTTAATTACTAATACTAATATTACTGCTCTCTGTTACTACTAGCTTCGGTCTATAGCTCACTGTTTCTTCTTCTGCGGACTGGTTTTATACTTTCAGCATCAGCATCATCATCATCATCATCCGGAGTGAGATAAAATATTAACTATATAAGCATCACCGCCACCTGCTGGCCCGGAGTGAGACAAAACATTCACGAAATGATCGGTGAGCATCCCCGCCACCTGCTGGTCCGGAGTAAGACATGAACCTATCAATATGTTGTGATTAGACGTCCATTATACATACAGTTGAATCACATTTATATTGATGTTAATTCAAATGGCATTTTTAGCCAGGATATTTGGTGGAATAGTTAGGCCTACGACGGCCTCCCTGTCTGCCAGTTGTACTGCATTCTATGATAATTGTACTTCAAGACTAACTTTTATATAGTGCAAAGTGTGCAATTATCGCAGCAGGTAAAATAGCTTTAACTGAATAAACCCAGAGTTAAGAAACAGCTAAAACCAGACTAGTAGTGGTCCACACTCCAGGTCAGCTAATGGCGCTGACGCGCCACAAAGATGTCTGGTCGCCGAGAATTAGAGGAAAGAAGAAGAAAAAGACAAAACGTGCGATTGGTTGCTCAAAGGGGAGTGCAAGAGACGTCACAGTCTGAGCTACAAGGAGGCAACATGGCGGCGGTTACAAGGTGTTCATTTAATTTAGTAAGAAGACTGGTGAGTGAATATTTATGTCTCTAAGTATCTTCACGTAGAGTGCAGTGACAAGCTGGTCATGCATGAGAATAAGAACACGGTATATTCATGAAATGCATAATTGTCTATTTACTGTAATGATACTAGTAGGTTATATGAAAAGGTTTTATGCAATTTCCCTCAGGTATCATTAAAGTATTTCTGTCTGTCTGTCTATCTTTCAGGTTTATCTTTAATATGCATCTTTGTTTACTTGAAGACTGCTGTTTAAAGGGTTACTTTAGATGTGACTATAACGTGAACATAACTTCTCATCATTACCATGATATGACCACAACAGTACAATGATATGACCATCTCAATACCACAACATTACCATGATATGACAATTGCATGACAAAAACATTACCATAATATGGTTTTCATTTGAAACCTTTACAGGACCTTTTTGCAAAGATAACAACTGCAGGTCGAGTTATCTATCTGTGTGAATATGTCTCCTGATTCTTCTTAATTTCTCCATCAGCTCTCCCACCAATACAAACGCTGTTGTGTCAAGGTCCAGACCTTTGAAACTAACCAGGACCGGCAGCCACACGCCTTCCCGACCAAACTGTACCATGCTAGTCTTTTCCACACAGCCAGTGGTAAGTTGGGTCCACTCCACCTCAAGATGCACAACTTTAGAAAACCTCAGGTAGAGCTGTTGGTACTCATTGAGCCTCGACCCTAACCCTCTCAGTAGCCCTACAACTAACCCCATTCCCTAGACCTAGAACTAACACTAAACCTAGCCCTAGACCCAGGAGTTACCCAAGTGTTTGTATGAAGTATTTTTCATATTGAGTTTTTTTGCCCCCTCCAGTCTGGCACGGACCAATCCTGCAGTTCAAACTGTCCGACATCGGAGAAGGTATCATGGAGGTTGTAGTGAAGGAATGGTAAATGGAACACACACATTAAGGTCACTATAGGGTAAGGTTTAACCCTATAGTGACCATGAAGGAATGGTAAATGGAATACACACATTAAGGTCACTATAGGGTAAGGGTTAACCCTTACCCTATAGTGATCATGAATCATGGAGGTTGGAGTGAAGGACTATCGTGAAGGTTGCCCCTAGTCTTCGCTCCAGCAGTCCTAACAGAACCTCTGGGGGAGTTGCTGAGCTATTGTACCAATGAAAACTAACTTGGGCTTGTGGATGAAACTTCAGAGGGGATTTAAAAAATTGCATTTCTACACTTAGACACACTAACCCAAACCTGAACAGACTTCACAGCTCATTGTGTCTCTGGCTCCTCTCAGGTATGTGAAAGAGGGGGACAAGGTGTCCCAGTTCGACAGCATCTGTGAGGTGCAGAGCGACAAGGCATCAGTCACCATAACCAGCCGCTACGACGGAGTCATCCGCAAGCTGTACTACGCCGTGGACCAGACGGCGCTGGTCGGGAAGCCACTAGTAGATATAGAAACCGATGCTGGTCCAGGTAATTCATCAGCTTGTTATTGATAACAAGGTCAGTCCAACTCCATTCCAAAATGCTGTGTCAGGGGTTTTCCTGGGTCGGATTTTGCTTCAATGGCTGCACATTTCAACAAAAAATAAATTACATACATACAACATTAACAAAAATAACATTTAAAAAATATTTTGAATATGAGGTAATGTCAGGTCAGCAGTCTGTTTTTAAGTGTTAGGGTCAGGGTAAGGGTTAGTGTTAACCCTAAAGAGTTGGGGTTAGGAAAGGATGTAGGAAGCATCCTCAAGGTGGAGAGGGACAGTAGGGTTGGGTTTACGGGTTGCTGTTCATAAAAGCCAATATTTATTTGTATTTATCTACCCATTTATTGAACTCAATATTGATTTGCGATGCCTCCTCGTGGGTTAGGTCATAAGTGTTTAAAAATCAAGATATATTAAGCATTTTCCTACAACCATCATTTTAAATAGTGGGTTATAAAGTTAGTTAGATAAGTTAGTAAGTTACCACTATCACCTTCTCCTCTTCCCCTCCACAGACGGCAACACTAACCTCACTACCTCACTTCCTCCCATTGTTCATCCCCTCCTCCATCTCATTTACAGGAGAGCTCTCTGAGAAGTTAACTGAGCAACCAGCAGAAGAACATTTGGATAAAGAACCAAATATTATAGCTGCTTAATCGCACACACCATGTTGTTCTCTTTTAAGGGAGTTTAGTTACACAGAATCATTCATCTGGTGGTGTTGCATATATTCTATATATGTTATGTTACTCGGGATTGGCATGAGTACTTGTGTATCCAATAAGACCCTGTTTTACATTAAATGTTGTCAGTTTTGGACAGGAGGCTGTCCAATACTGTCCGCTATTAATTTTACAAGTTGGACATCATGCAACCTAACGGTGCAGGCAGAATGGTGACCAGGCATAAGAGTGACAAATTCACTGTGCGCTGCAAACAACGTACCTTTCCTACCAATGACCTCACCTGAAGATGAACCCTAACCCGTTCAGCACCAGGACACTGGCAGTGTGGGCGAGGGAGGCAAGCCACTGTGATGCCAGCTGGGCAGCAGCTGCTTAATGTCTGTGGATATGGTTTTCCTGTATGTAGGCTTATCTCTGTAGTTGGGTAGTATGTGTGGTAGGGTTAGGTTACGATTGTTGCTGTGAATTCTCACAGTAAGGAACGCGGGTACTCAACTATCGAAATGACTTAAAAGTGCCCATCCCTCTGTGTTTCATGTTATATTCTAGATATGTTATAGATGTGCTATATGGTATTTGTTATACATGTAACATTTTATATGTGATGTCACAGATGTTATATGTGCTATAGAGGTTCTAGGTGTTATGTGTTCCATCATGTTCTAGAAGTGGCCCATGAGGAAGATGTGGTGGAGACACCGGCCATGTCTCGTGAGGAACACACCCACCAGGAGATCAAGGGCCACAAGACCCAGGCTACACCTGCAGTGCGGAGACTGGCCCTGGAGAACAACGCAAGTTATACACATGCATACACACACCATATACACAACATGTTGTAGAATAGAACCATAACCACAACATATTGCCGTAATGACCATGACATGAGCAACACTCATGTCTGTTTTCCCAACACATATTTAATTAATCACTGTGACGAGGTGAAGTCAAGCATTTATCCTCATTTATTCTGAAGTTATAAACTTGTAAACAATGGCCATATGGCCATAATCTCCTGGACAAAGGACATAAAGGCACATAGGTTTCTTGAATAGAAACACACCTTGCTATTTTAGTCAGAAACATGTCCCCGTTGTGTGTAGAAAGGGCAGATCTTGTACCAACATAACTTGAGTTGTTAACTTTAGTTCCGTCGCGTTAAAACTAAACTGTTTATTTGGATCACAATGTGCACCGACCCAAATGAACACATGTACTGTTAATATTCTATATAACAGTACATGTACTGTTGATATTCCATTCTAAATTAAGAATTGTATTAATATCTTAATATTCTAAATATCCATGTTGCTCCCATTTAGATCAAACTGAGTGAAGTGGTCGGGACTGGCAGAGATGGACGCATCCTCAAGGAGGACATTCTCAGCTTCCTGGCAAAGCAGACGGGAGCCATTTTGCCTCCATCACCATTCCATGAGACCCAGAGACCAAAGGAGAAGCAGCCAGTCCCCCCGCCAGCCCCCCAGCCAGCAACCCCCAGACCAGTCCTCACCTCCCATGATGTCACAGAGCCTCTGAAAGGTAGGAGATGTTGAGGAGTACACCACTATAGTACTGATGTTGTGGAGTACTACACCACTATACGACATTTACATTTACATTTAGGGCATTTAGCAGACGCTTTTTATCCAAAGCGAGTAGAGTAAGAGAGTACATTTGTCATAAGAAAGTGAAACATTTCATTGCTGCTAATACAGTAACAAAGTCACCAGAACAAGTTTCAAGCATTTCAATTAGTATACAGTATACTACGGATGATGAGGAGTACTACACCACTATACTGCAGATGATGAGGAGTACTACACCACTATACTACTGATGTTGAGGAGTACTACACCACTATACTACGGATGATGAGGAGTACTACACCACTATACTACGGATGATGAGGAGTACTACACCACTATACTACTGATGTTGAGGAGTACTACACCACTATACTACTGATGTTGAGGAGTACTACACCACTATACTACTGATGATGAGGAGTACACCACTATACTACTGATGATAAGGAGTACTACACCACTATACTATTGATGTTGAGGAGTACTACACCACTATACTACTGATGATAAGGAGTACTACACCACTATACTATTGATGTTGAGGAGTACAACACCAGTATCCAACTGATGTTGTGGAATAGTTCCTTCTGTACTGAAGTTGTGGTTGTGTACTTATCGGTGGCTCTTGTGTCTGGATAGGCTTCCATAAAGCCATGGTGAAGACGATGACGGCTGCCTTAAAGATTCCCCACTTTGGCTTGTGTGATGAGGTGGACCTGACTCGCTTGGTGGCTCTACGAGCAGATCTTAAAGGCCTCAGTGAAGCTCGTGGAGTTAAACTCAGCTATATGCCCTTTTTCATCAAGGTACAACTATCCTGAGTCTTGGACTTTTGTCTCCTTCTGTGATCAATTATTGGAATACGATCCAACGGAAGTTATTTTCTTTGCTGCAGGCTGCTTCTCTTGGCCTTCTCCATTTCCCCACTCTTAATGCCTCCATAGATGAACACTGCCAGAACATCACTTATAAGGTAAGGATGAGGTATGAGCTCTGATGAGCATTGATCTAGTTTTTACTCATGTTTAGGCGACCAACAACAGGTTTCTACTCTTGTTTAGGCAACCCACAACAGCTGCTATGGATTCTATGTCCCGGAGATCAATATAGTGAATATGAATATTGTTGTGTAGGCAGCTCACAACATTGGCCTGGCCATGGACACCAGCCAGGGTCTGCTGGTGCCCAACGTGAAGAACGTTCAGCTCCTGAGTGTCTTTGATATCGCCAAAGACCTGAACCGGCTCCAGGCCCTGGGCTCCTCCGGTCAGCTGGGGACATCTGACCTGACCGGGGGAACGTTCACGCTCTCCAACATCGGCTCAGTAGGTCTTCACTGCATGGCTCCTTCCTGAAGTAGATAGGAAGGCTGGCTATTCACGGTTTAGGGCTTTTCTTTGGGTCTCTGATATGCTCAGATACTATGACTTTGTAATGTACCAAGCCTGCAATAGACTAATGATTAATTTCCTTCCCTTTTGGAATAAGATTGGAGGAACTTACGCCAAACCAGTGATCCTTCCCCCTGAAGTAGCGATAGGAGCACTGGGCAAGATTCAGGTGAGACCTGCATTTGTTTCTAATGTAAATATTTTTATTTATTTATTTATTTTATTTTTTTGTACAATTTTTTTAACTAAAACATTGAGAGAACAATTTTCGGTTCTTTCCAGATCCTTCCAAGGTTCGATTCCAACGGGCAGCTTGTGAAAGCTCACATTCTGAACATCAGCTGGTCAGCTGACCACAGGGTCATCGATGGAGCCACCATGTGCAGGTTCTCCAACCTATGGCGTCAGTACCTGGAGAACCCAGCGTCCATGGTCCTGGATTTAAAATGAGACCCCTCAGCCTCTTCTGTAGCTCAAAACACCCTCCCCCCGTTGCCTTGTTACTTCCTGTGGGTGTGGCCTTATGTTTTGGTCGCCTCCTTCCTTGTCTGATGTGTGGACAAGGGTTATATAGGTCAGTCTATGATCTGCTAATTCTTGGTTTTGGGTTTTAACTTTCCCTTGGGTTAGCCAGGTGTTCAGCACAACTTTGTCTCCTGATAGTAGACTATTTGATCATGGTTTTTGTAAGATAACTACGTTGCAATTCTAATAGTAAAGTGTGGGAACTGTTCACGAGAGGTATTTACTGTCTGTTTTGAACTGAAACGGTCAAAGACTTGAGTTGAAACATCTTGTGGTGGAGCATCTTTATGCACAAGTGTGGACGTGTATTAATCTAGTCGTTAAACAACCCTTGTTACTTAGCAATAAATATATATAATAATAAAAACACTATGTTCAACGACCACATTGTAATCATTCAATTGTAATATTTTCCAGCTGCTGTCATGAAAGTTACCAAACAGTACCTTAAGCACTATGTTGACTTTACTCGTATGGTTTGATGTCTTAATACCCGATACCCAAAGGGAAACGGCTGCACAACACGTTAACTATATTATATTTCTTACACACATTTAATATCATACCTTCTGAGAGACACAAATATATCCCAGTAGACATGTATTCCAGTATGCTATCTCAGTACACTACAGTATGCTAGCATGCTATCCCAGTAGAGTATTCTAGGATGCTACATGCAATCCCAGTAGGGCTAACCAAGTCTCTTTTATCCAAAGTTCTAGTGGTAGGGCAATTTCAAACCCAGTACCTTTGGGTTGGGATAGGCCTGTAGGCCCTCTATTGTAGGCTATACCAGTATTGTAGAAGACCATATAGCTAGTGGGTTCTGAGTATGCTATCTTGTACAACAATGTGGTCACATGCTTTCTGGGCTAAATTTAGTCCCCTGGGGTTCAGGTTTCACAGGAACATCAGAGTGGCTGGCCACACTATCGCAGCCCTGCACATTTGACTGATTTACCATCAGATCCTTTGTGGACATCAGAAGGTAACTTTAGATAACTATAATTGTGTCAATTCCCTCTCTTATTTGGTACTTCCTACATGTACTTTTAGTGATTTAATTAAATTATTTTATTCATACATTTCCACTGTATCGTTTGGTTCTTGCTACGCAACATGTTGATGTTGGCCAATCTTGGCATGCTAGTCTATCTTAAAGTATTAAATTAAAGTACTAAAGTATTGATTCTATGTTTTGCTCATTAGAGAGGGGTTGAGATGCACTCAGAAACCTCTTCTTCTCCACAGGAGTCCATGTCTGAGAAGTCATGTCCCATCTGACTTGTGACATAACTCCTTAACCAGGATGCTGAAATCCCAGCAGGTGAGAGGGATTCCTAACCCCCGGCTCTGTACTACTGAACCCTAAAATCCTAACTATCACTAACACTAACTTATCACTAACCCTAACCTATCACCAACCCCAACTATCACTAACCCTAGCCTATTACTAACCAAACCCCAACTATCACTAACACTAAGCTACCACTGACACAACCCTAAATATAAGGTCTCACAGTACATGTAGTTTATATGGAGTATTTTTACAGTATAGTTGATATGAAGTCTTTTTCAGTACAGATGTCGGAGTTGGCCATGTGTCGTGGGTCTGTCCGCTCCATCAAGGCTTTATGGGAGAGCAGGAGCTTAAAGAACCAAGAGGCGATTAAGACACCAAAGCCTAAGGACCTAGCTGCCCTAGGTGGGTACGTGTTAACCCTAAACCTACCCATCAGCTACTGAACGGTATTAGTAACTAGACTGGTATCGTAACCAGAGTGGTTATAGTATGTAGACTGATGAGACAGACTGGTTATAGTAACCAGACTGATAAAGTTAGTAGACTGGTATGATTACTAAACTCCAAAATCTCAAATGCCAGAGTGGCAGTCATTTTAATGTGGACCTTGTCATGTTATGTTCAACTTACTGACGACCCACTATCACAGACCTGGCCTACACGACTCCTGCTTTATGCATGTTGCTATGATGACACCAATATAGAGATTGGCCAATGAAATGGCAATGCCTCGTAATGGTCGGCACAAGGCTCAGCCCCTGATAATCCCTGCTTGGGGTTTTAATATACAGTATATCATCCACATTAAGACTATCAACATCACATTTCCACACACGCTTACTTGATTAAATACAGGATGTTTGATTGCTTTGAGACACATCTTCTGTGATATTCCAACCTGCACCTCAGACTGACCGGCGTGTGGGAGAGCCGCATCGTTTTGGCCAAACTGAGAGACAGGCTGGTGACCGAGGACGGCCGGCTCATCCTGAGGCTGGAGAAAGAAGAATGGAAGGTGGCCCCACTCTTTATTAGGCCACCCCTAACTAACACGTAACAATATTCATACTGTTAGCATAACACAGATCAGACGTGGCGTAATGATGATAATATAATACTTTGAGAGGGCGCGTGGCTCCAGGTGTTGGGAAGGCTTGTATAAGGCTAGTAAAAGCAGGTTATTGTTGTCATTTAATAATGCGATGTGGGCCTGGCTCTTTTAAATCAAGGGAGACGTCAAACAACGAGCACTTGTTGGCTGCCTGGAGTTGAGCGACAAACCGATATCTCTGATATCTCTTCATGGAGTTTACAATTATCACACATATATTTTAATCCTACAACATTATGATGTTGGGGCTAGTTGATCCTAACCCTATTTAGCTGTAAACTAATTGAGCTTTTGTTTCCCACAACAGACTTTACCTCCATCATTAGTGCAGCTCACTCAAGTTCAGGAATGGCAGATTCACAGAACAGGACTGCAGAAAATTCCTAATTTCATCTCAAGATTTGAACATCTGGTTGTGCTTGACCTGTCTCGCAATGCAATCACCCAGATTCCAAAAGAGATTGGTATGTATTTGTTCATCGTTTTTACAATAGGACAAAGACTATAGAAAAAAATCATTGGTTGGTCATGGTTTGGAACATGGGCCACTGAAGATCTGTCCTGGAACAGAATGCAAACTAATAGTCATTGTGTTTTCACATACATAGACAGCTTTCTGTCATTTAAACAAATTTCTCCAAGTCATTAACTATATTAATGAGTCTTACATTTTTCCCTACTTTTGACGGCTCGTTCTGTCCATCTTCAGGGGAGATGAACAGCTTACGTGAGTTACTGCTCAGTTACAACAAACTGAAAGATGTTCCTGAGGAACTTTGTCGTTGTGAAAATCTGGAGAGACTGGAGTTGGCGATGAACAGAAACCTCAGTGATTTACCCTGCGAGGTAGGATCATCAACTGTAACCCTGGGACCCTAATTCCCAAAACCCTAACCTAACCCCAGCACCCTAAATCCTTGGAACCTAAATCTTCAGACTCTAAATCAGAATATGATGTAGCAGCAATGAACTCGAACCAAATCTATTAGTACATTATTTTTTGTCGAGCACTGGTGGCAAACGATAACAAATCGCAGTACACAACTGGTTGAAGACTGGAAGGTATTGTTTGCAGCTCAGCCAGCTAAAGAAGCTTTGCTACTTGGACTTGTCCATGAACAACTTCCTCAACATCCCAGAGAGTGTGGTGAGCCTGACTGGGCTCCAGTGGCTGGACATGGGAGGAAACAAGCTACAGAGTTTACCACAAGACATCCACAGGTCAGGATACCTTCACTGTTACTGTGTTGTTATTGTCCAAATCACATGTTTATTAAAGAATGTTATTATCTGAGTGTTGTAATTAATTTAACATATGAATGTTAATATGACAATGTTATTATATGCATGCATTTCTATGAATATTATTATTACAGAATGTGAGATGCATGTATTGTATTAATGTTATTAATATTACAGATTGTGATTATATGAATGTAATTAATATCCCAGAATGGAGAATCTTCACACCTTGTGGCTGCAGAGGAATGAAGTGGAACACCTCCCTGAGAACATCAGCCTCATGCAGAGTCTAGAGACCCTGGTCCTTAGCAACAACAGGCTGAGAGATATCCCAGTCCTCATGGAAGGAATGGTCAACCTCAGGTCAGCCTATTACCATCTTCCACCTATTCCAACTCTGGATCTGTACTGGGGATACAATACAAAATATTGCTATTAAAGCTGCGTTAGGCAACTATTTCCAATGCAATCCCCCAACAAATGCAGGTTGCAGTTTCTTTAAGACACAAACAACTAATTTAGTTTGACCACAATGGTAAACACAGCATCCCTTTGGGACCATGTAACCGCATCACATAACCCCTAGGGACCAATTACCTTACTCCTAGGGACCAATATGTCCCTATTACCCAACCCCTATTGATAAACAGCATCACCTATGATAATCTTACCTACTGTAGCTTTCATCAGAACCAGGCCAACCATAGTTTTTGATCAGAGAATTTAACACAATGCACAAGCTGCTGGTTGTATGACACAATGTTTCCTCTGACAGATTTGTGAACTTTCGGGACAACCCTTTAACATTCAGCGCGGATGTGCAGCTCCTGACCAAAACACTCAAAGAGGAGGAAGACGATGAAGATGAAGACAGAGAGATGTTTGGACGTGAATTCATGCACATGTACATCCAAGAAGCCCGCAAGAGAGCGCATGATGAGATCAGCATCAAGTTAGAGTTAGAGGGCTAACCAGGGAGCTAACTTCATAACACCAAGAGTAACACCCTGCTCTTATAAAGAGAAGGGTTCTACTAGGGGTATACTAATGACTGAAAATAGTGTCATCTACATATTACATTGTGACCTGAACCTTTTACAGTAATTCATGGTTCAGTTTATGTTAATAGTTTACACTTTTGACGTTTTTAACAAAAGTATAATTGACACTAATAATAATAACAGTACACCCCAGCAGCTGGGATTGGCTCCAGCCCCCCCGCGACCCTCATAGAGGATAAGTGGTCACGATAATGGATGGATGGATGGAATAATAACAGTAATGCTAACAGGGGATGTATATCTAATTTCTTGAGATTTATGAGTTATCTTTTGCTTTAATTAAAGTGTTCAGTCAAAGACATTATACAGTAATCAATTATATACAGCAATCAATTATACCAGACTCCAAATAAGCCCCAGAATGATGAATGCAAATGTTTTTTAATTTATTTTATTTTGGGTACGGGATTAGGTAAAACTAAAATTGACATTGCAAACATGAAAAAAGGTGCCTGTCGGGTGAAATGTTGTAATGTACATAGTGATGCTCAATAAAAATGGAATTCTCTGGATAATCCTCTGCATAGTTCTCTTTCTTGAGGGCATCAGGACGGAGAGGGAACAGCTGTGAGCAGGACATTTTCCAGAGTGATTTGTGTGCTGGTGTAGTACTTGAGTTTGGGAATGAAGCCTTTGCTCTGCAGGTAATGGACCCGGCCTTGGTCAATGAGCAGTTTGCAGAGGCGACCGATACGTCCTCGCTCCTCCGCAGACAGCAACCTAGAAACAGAAAATGTTACAAATCACAACCTGAGCAGACAAGACCGCAACCCTTTCCCTGGGCAGACAAGACCCTTCACCTGGGTGTTTAACTTGTCTGGATGTGAACGTACAACGACTGACGTAACTGTAAACCGTTCCTCCATCATGTCTGGGCTGGCTCGCTCCCGTGGACGTTGCTCTGACATCGGGGTGTCGGGCTTACGCAGTAATCAATAATGATGGCTAAACGTTTGAGAAGATTTTTACTGCTAAAGAATAAGGATTACAATACTATTGTGAGGGGGAATTACTTCTTACGGCTCGGGTGAAGGTTCACAAACAAAGTGGGTCTCTGTGTAGGTTAGAGTCTGTAAACCTAACAGTCCAACTAGGCCAACCTCACACTCCCCCCAATACACCACTGCCTGCAATTGGTCAACAATGCCACGTGACTCTTGCATCACCGTGTTTATTTCAAGAATGACCAGTTGGAAGCAAGGACACAGCGATGGTAGGAAACTCCTGGTGTCCCTAACTGAACACACAGAGCATTGAGCCTACAGGGTTAGGGTTATATCTTCATCACCGGATGGGCGATGAAGCATTGTTCAAACATGAAGGCTAGGGTTAAAGGTCAGGGTTGGGGTAAAGACAATGCACAACAATACATTATTTAAGTATATAAGTTATGCATCATGTAATTTCAGTTGGGATTCAAACTGTGCTAGCTAGGGTTTTACTTAAGAGATATACAGTGATGTGAAGTATACAACAAAACATATGGACAATATGTGGAAAGCAATACCCATTAAAGATGTCTTCATCTGCTGATTCATGTTCTTCACCGTGAGCCAGATCTCCGCCACACGTCGCCCAACTGGACATTCGCTGGAAGGCTGCGAACTCGGACGCTCCTAAACCGTTCTCCCTGAAGAACTGCTTCCCCACGTAGGGCCTCCACTCACAGCGGTGGTGGCAGCATAAGGCGATGGCCAATCCACACACATCCATCCTGCTGGGTGGTGCCGGCTCCTGACTGGGTGGTGCTGGCTCCTGACTGGGTGGTGCTGGCTCCTGGCTGGGTGGTGCTGGCTCCTGGCTGGGTGGTGCCGGGTCCTGGCTGGGTGACGGAGGCCCGGGAGTAGTGGGCTCCTGTTGGTGTCGGGCCCGTTTGCTGGGAGGTTCGGTTCCCGAGCTGAAGGAAGGGTCAACTCTCTCAAACAAACATCGAAGAGCCAGGTCTGCCCAGGGGAGAAAAGGCTGATAAAACATCCCTCAGATATTGTTTATGCAGTACAAACCGATCCAGCCGAGATACACTATATAAACATACCTGTTGCAGCTCCACAAAGGTGCTTCCCAACGCCGACCACAGAGAGACCTGTGTTCTTGAGGAGGGCGACTTTGCCTACAAGCAAAATCATACCACAGTCATATCAAAGTCCCTTTTTACTTTACCTACAAGCAGGAACATGGCAGTAACATACTACATTCATATCACTGTTCATCTTTGTATGACTAAAATTGCACTTCAATAACCATGCCAACACCCAACTCAAAGAAACGAAAACAAGTTGGAGTTTTCCTGTCACTAGAAACTCACAATCTCCATTAAAGCTGCAGATAAGACGAAATCCACTTCAGGTAAGATTTGGCAGGTGTACAGCCCTGACCCTAGACATTCAACCCCAACCTACAGAGTGAGCAGAAAGGAAACGCTGACACTAAAAGCAAAGGAAGTGTCCCCTCCCTCTCTCCTCCCTACGCCATTGAGAAGTTACTTGTTACAGCATAGACCTAACCCTGGGACCGCTCAGTGGGTAGAGCGGGTGGACAGTGCCAGTCTTCCAATAACCGTAGGGTCAGCAGTTACTTCTAATCCCCTTGGCCCCCCTCCTCAAACTGTCCACAGGTCGAACCCCACAACTGTACTGATTGTAATTCACTTTGGACAGACGTGTCTGCTAAATGCCCCTTTACCCTTTAGCTATCCCTATTACATCATGGACCTAACCCTGTTACAAGAGAGACGTAACCCTATTAAAACAGACCTCTCTGTTACATCATAGACCAAACCCTGTTACAACAGACCTAACCCTGTTACAACAGACCTAACCCTGTTACATCATAGACCTAACCATATTAAAACAGAACCTAACCCTGTTACATCATAGACCTGTTAAAACACAGCTTACTGATTACTAATCCTAGAATAAATGTTAAAATGTAGAAAAACTGAAGAAACAGTATGGCTTTACTCACTTAAATCAAGATGCTGAATGTCCACCTGCAAACGTTCAAATGTACCATCAACCTGTTGGTTTTTTCCATCTACCTGCAAACAACAGTTACGTGATCATTAGATAACAACGAAGAAGAAACTGAAGCTGAAATAACTGAAAAAACGTATTATAAGTCGCTTTGGACAAAACTGTCTGCTAAATGCCCTACATGTAAATAACAATGATAACATAATGATAAAGCCCTCACTATCAGCGTGATGACCTCATGACCTACCAAACTACTGGAACCTCCCACACCTACCAAGAGCCACCACAAGGTAGAACTCTGCCGGTTCTCTGTATTAAACCTAATGTACAGTAGCCGTGCGTGACCTGCACGAGCCAGTGCAAATCACAAATGACGTCATCGCAGCCCTGGTTTAGTGTATAAAATACTATACCAACATTAATCTAATCATGGCGGTGCAGTGTTCTCGTAGAGCATTAGCGTAGTGTACTAGTCATGTGTTGGAGTGTAGTGTTTAGTGTATTATACACCAATCTTCATTTCCAGGAAGGGTGATGTGGTATAGTTAGATTTAGTTTGTTTTTATTCTAAATGATTAGATTGACTAATGGCTTAGGTGGTTGGCCAATGGCCCCTGTAACCAGGGAAGCTGACTATGGAACAGTCTGACCGGTAACCAGGGAAGCCGACTGTCGAACAGTCTCACCTGTAGCCAGGAAAACTGACTATGGAACAGTCTCACCGGTAACCAGGGAAGCCGACTGTGGAACAATTACCATCCAACCTTAAAGCCTGACCCTAGCTCTTGACACTCGGTTTGGCTCCAGCTCCATGTCCCTGACAGCCACAACTCACTTGCCCAGTGGACGATGGTTACGAGATTATAGAGGGGTACTTGAAGGACACAAGATGGTTTCAAACCTTAAAACGTGTGCTGGATCTTTCCACCAGGAGAAAGTGATAGTCTTTGTGTCCCTTCACGGCTTCGTGTATCCAGTGAGATAGTTTGCCTTTCCCAGCTCCAAACTCCACAAAACATCTGTTGGATCCCAGCAATCCAATCTCCTCCATGTTTCCCAATATGGACGCCTGTTGGATAAGGTCGATATTAATTAGGGTTTAGTTAGGTTAGGTTAGTTGGTTAACCTTAATAATGGACAAATGAATAGGTTTAGGTAAGGCAATACCTGTTGCTTCAGGTGTTTTAATGCAGAGTCACCGTTGTTTGGGTTGTTGAGTTCTTCAGACAGGACAGGATGGGAAACAACACTGTCTTCCAGCTTCTCACCCAGTGCTATGACAACCCAAAAAATAATTTGAACAACTTCCCAAAAGTTTGTTATACAATTCATTTGGTTCACACTATTGTTTGCTGCTCCTCATGTAAGTTGGAAATTATACTTATGGTGGTCGAGTCCTTGCATGCTGATGCATGTAATGTAATGTATACATGTAAATAAAACATTCATCATTTAGTTACCAGAACTTGTACAGTACAGCTTGACTCTTCAAGTCATCCCGTTATACACGGCCAGCAAGTGCAAACAATGCATACAACAAAAGTTTTTCACAGCCCTTGGAATATGACTGAAAGTTTGCTTTTACTTCTCCAGACAGACAAGCAGTCAAGTCTTTCCTGACTCATCTCGTACATTCATCTTTAATTCAGTTCTTCAAGAGACCTCGACAATGTCTTGTTTAATAAAATGTACAATTTATGTTTACATTTGACTTTGATTTATTGAAGGATTGTTAACAACCAAAGGCTTTAAAGTGCCACTGAAAAAAACATGAAGAGCCATGATTAAAAAGCTAGTTAATTAAGGTAAGTTGGATTTAATATTCATGAGCAATCAGGATATCCTTCATCCATAAATCCAGACCTCATGACTCATCCTGGCCATCTCTGGGTGAGTTTCAGTCACATACTAACTAACCCTTACATACATGGAAGACCTTTTCACAGCAGGGAGTCCAAGTCATGTCAAGTCTTGACTTTCCAGCCTTGAGTCTCAAGTCTCCATATCTGCCACACACTAACTATATATATTATTAATGAAATATAAATAATATAAAGCACTAACCTTTAACGGCTTTCTTCAGCTTTTCCAGGTGTGAATCTAATTCTGCTTTGCTGCGATGTCCCAAAGACACCTGTGTGAATTGATATATTTATTTACAACACAGTATACAGTGCTACAGCAGTACAACAATACAGTATACAGCAATACAACAGCACAGTATACAGCACTAAAGCAATACAACAATACAGTATACAGCCGCCGCTGCATGACAGGACACACAAATGTACTGATTGGCCAACACGTGGGCATGTCTTTTTGTCAGATGACACAGGGCCGTGTCAGGTGAAAAAAAGTGCATAACTTCTGAATTGATGAAGGCAACATGAAACTTTGTATATGTATCAGCAGACCCTCTGAACTTATTCCTAAACTGAGTTTATCCCCCAATAAAACCAAAAAGGGTCATAATGGTCGGCCCTAGATGTGGCCTGTTATAATTGATTTAATTACTATCATTGTACCATCATTATATCTATCACTATCATTATTTGCATCAGCTATACCTGATCCTCCAATGTTTCTTCATCCCCTGATCCAGCGTTGATGTTTTTTTCATAATATACCTGAAGTCAAAGGTTCAAAGTATGAATCAATAATAATACAAACCATCTAAATATTTTAAATATTTTTTTCTATAATGCTCCAGGCAGTATGTTCTCCTTTTGAAATTTCCGATCTGGGTCAGAACGTTAGGTTTAGTTTTGTCTTCCTGTGTGT
>JAOPUI010000008.1:20473728-20484300 GCA_027123135.1 Urophycis floridana | reverse complement strand
TATTAAGTTAAGTTAAGTTAAGTTAAATTATTACTCTCCTCCTGACAGCTTCCTGTCTCTTCCCTCCGTATCCGTGTCCAGATGGCCTATCCCAAATCCAGCAACCCGTTCGCAGATGATGATGAAGAGGAGGAAGTGTGTGGGTCTAACCCCGGGGGATTCGGTGACAATGATAGCGGCCTGAGTGATGCCGAGCGGCGTCAAAGACACCTACAGCAGGAGGTAATGCGCACAGCCAAATCTGCGGTGGACAGCAGCCACCGGTCCCTTGCCCTCATCTATGAATCAGAGAAGATGGGTGTGGACACAGCAGAGGTATGTTACGAAACTTGCCAGAGTTATAATTGAGAGGCAATTATGTATGATCTGTTACAGAGAGCTAGACTAAAACCTGCCTCGTATGGCCTCTCCTGTTTTATTTATTTATTAGGAGCTGATGCGTCAGGGGGAGGCTCTGAAAAGGACAGAGAAGATGGTTGACAACATGGAGGAGGACATGAAGACCAGCCAGAGACACATCAACAGCATCAAGAGCGTGTGGGGTGGTTTTGTGAACTACTTCAAAGCGAAACCAGAAACCAAGGAACCATCTGTGCAGCCCAACTCGTACCAGGCCAGCGACAAGTAAGAGTCATTCTCTGGCGGCATCTTCTCCTCATGAAGACACGTCCACTAGCATATATGTCTTGTTTGTACTGTACGTTAAGCTTTTTATTGTGTTAAAAAAGGTTATGAAAGGTTGTTTCATAGCAACTAACTTTGCATCGTATATTTTGTTATTGTTTGTCTTTATTTCCCATTTCCATGATGATGTTGCCCTTTTTACTGTTCTTTCATTATTACCATGCTGGGGGAGTTTTTACTGAAAGCCCTAATTTACATTTTATGATGACTGATTACATAGCGCCATTTTCTTCAACTGAGGGCTTTGACATTGACTGCCCCTCCCTGCGCAGGTTACCCATGCTTATCCGTTACCTTTTTGTTTTTACGTCTAGATTACAGAATGCCCTGAGCAGCAGCAAAGGACATGAAGATAAGTACCAGGCCAGTCACCCCAACCTCAGAAAGTTGGATACAGGAGGTGAGTGCTTCACGGTACATGCACTCTCATAAGCTGTCAGCATTGGTCAAACCTGGTGCGTATTAACTGTCTTTACTACCACTGTCTTTTGAAATGATAGGATTTGGAGCTGCTGCGTCAGCAGACAACGGCCCGTCTGTACAGAACGGCCATCCTAAGAACCAGCAGCTTAGGGCGGCTCACCAGACCCTGGACAATAACCTAGGTATGCAACGCCCTTTCTCTAAATGTCATTGACCGTGTATTACAGTGGATGTGGCCAGGTTTATGTGATGCGTGTGGTGCAACGCGTGATGCATGTGGTGTGTCTCCCACCCAGACGAGATGTCCCTGGGCCTGAGCCGGCTGAAGGGCTTGGGGTTGGGTCTGCAGTCGGAGATCGAGAGTCAAGACGACTCGCTGGACTCCCTGATGAACAAAGTGGATAAGATGGACCTAAGGATCCACAACACCAACCAACAAATCAAAAACCTCAAATAAAGGCGAGCTCCGTGCAAACGCTGAGAGACGGCTTCTGTGTGGCTGGGCATCAAAGCGGTCCATTGAGGAGATGTGACGCATCTTTTATATCGATGAAAAATACAGTTTTTCTTTTTTTTTTGCTTACATGGGTCTTCCTTTTTCAAATGTTCCTGCCCACTAACACAGGTGGTGCGCCTGCAGCCAATCTGTCTACTTTATTAAGTCCGTCTGTCCTGCCAAGGGGAAAAACATTCGGCTCTACTCAACAGAGAACATTTACTCAATTGATTAACGGAAAATCAACAGGTTGACCACATTTGATTGTGTTTTAAATTGTTTTTAATAAAGTATATATAGACACTGTGTGTGTGTGCTCACGCTCCTGCAGCCAGATGAGGTAATGACTTCATTATTAATGTCTTACTGGAAGCCACAAGGTCCTTATGCTGCTAGGAATGTTTTTTGTGTTTGTTTATCTGGAAAAGACCCCCAAAGTTTTCTACAGACCACAGAATCTTACGAGGCTGATTCTAACATGTTTAACTTGATCACTTTTGCCTTACTCGACATTTTATTGTGTTGCTTTAACCATCCACAAAATGCTGTTTCATCCTGTTTTTTTTCATTAGTTTCATTTTTCCAGCAAGTGCAAGATGTATTTGTAACGTGACAAAGGGGACTTTGTGAGACATTTGTAATGTGAACTGTGGAGACGCTTTCTGTGAATGTAAAAAGTAGAATCCCACAATGAGTCTAAACATTTTCACCAGGGCCATACTGGAGGAACCGCTACCTGGCTGAAATCGAAGGATCTGCTGTTTCAAATCTATTAAATAGCCCTCTACTAATGGTCTTTTGTTCCTCACTGAGCCACCAATACTTACACAGATTAACATTAACAACATTATTTAAAAGATTGATCATTCAGAAAAAAACACTGATTCAGGAAATCGTGACATTATTTCATTTTATCAACTCCGATATACTCTGGGAGCCGTTCACCTAATATTTATTCTGTTTTTCTTCTTCTCTTTTTGGATCTTTTATTCTCTCCATTTGTCTTCATCTCATTTTTGGACATTCTATTCTCTCCATCTGTTTTCTTAACCTAATTTTTCCAATGTTATTTCACAATGTGTATTCTGCCGAACTCTCGACTGACACCCAGAGTCCCCGACTCTTCTAAAAGCCATTCTACACTTCAACCACCAGATGGCATCCATGGATCCCCCTGATCTCCAAACGGGACAGGTGCTCATACGTCACCAAATCACAACCCAAACATTCATACAAATAACTTCTGAAGCAGAACCTCGTCATTTGAAACAACCACTATAGCTCTGCTTGAACCGGCCTCACACCCACAGGCTTCCCGTACAGGCAGGGGGTTCTGATGGGGGTTTCCACCGACACCTACACACACCCACTTGGACCAACATAAAGTCAGCCACATAGTCACCTTTAGTCTCATCCGCAGGAGATACAGCAGACACACACACACACACACACAGCAGTCCACCCCACACTCACTCTGTTTCCCATCAGATCCACCCAAGCAGCAGGTCCCACCACAGACCAGGACTGTCACAGACACGGCAGACAAAACACAAGTGCATGGTTACAGAAAAAAAATGCTTAAGTTAATGTTCACTAATTCAAAAGAACAGAATAACTCAAAAGTATACCAGAAGAGTTCTACGAAGTTGAACCCTCACTTTTTCACCACTTTATTTATTTTATTTGTGCACCGGGTATGTATGTATGTATGTATGTGAATGTAACACTGAGGATGATATTTGGTCAGATGTGCGGTGTTGCTGCCACTATTTAAACGGGATGTTTTCTCATTTCCTCTCAGCCTTTTGAATCCCAGCGTTCATCACGTGACTGAGAGGCGACTCCGCCTCGCAGCTCAGGAACAACCGCGGTGGCGGCTGAATGACCAGCACTCGGTTTACACGCTCCAAGCTTCATGTGTGGCTGCGCTTTGTTGTTTCACACTTCCACAGCCATCGCCAGACAATGACGTCATTGAGCAGCGATGACATCATCTGGCAAGGATGACGTCATCTGGCAGCGATGACGTCACATGGAGGCCTCGTCCAGCAGTCTCTGGAGGTTCCTCTGGACCTGGAACCGGAAGAAGCAAGCATATGGCACTGCTGTTGATATAACTATAGTTGATATAATATAGATATAGCACAGTTGATATAACTATAGTTGATATAATATAGATATAGCACAGTTGATATAACTATGTTGTTATAATATAGATATAGCACAGTTGATATAACTATAGTTGATATAATATAGATATAGCAGTTGATATAACTATGTTGATATAATATAGATAAAGCATAATTGATATAATTATGTCGATATAATATAGATATAGCAGTTGATATAACTATGTTGATATAATATAGATATAGCATAGTTGATATAACTATGCCAGTGGTGTCTCTCAAAAAGTACAGTATGAATCTGTGTCATTTGACGCACACCGCAATGCGGAAGAGCAGAGCACTAAACTGATCTGTTGTTACTCTTTCTTTCGTACAATGATATCGTTATGATGCCATTGCTGGCATCAGCCAGACAGACCTTCTCCAGCTTCATGAGATTGAGGGTGAGTTCAGAGTACAGCTCTGTGTGGGCTTCAGAATGCCCTCCCTTGTACTCCTGCCTAGAACACAGGATGACATTAGATTTCCATATTTGTTTATTAAATTAAATTAAACTAGCCGTATATTACATTTTATTATTAGCGTTTATTCGTTATTTGGGTCGGTCTTACTGGTACTTGGAGAGGGTTAGGGTCAGGTCTTACTGGTACTTGGAGAGGTCGTTCATGGAGGTCAGAGTGTGTTCCAGAGTGAAGATCCTGAAGGCCATGTAGCAGGATGACACAACTAACACGCACACTCTAGAACACACACACACACATACACACACATATGAATGAGAGGGTGGACGGGTGAAAGGGTGAAGGACTCAGAGGGTGGAGTGAGGTAATGGAGCAGTGAGAGGGTGGAGTGAGGTAGTCGAGGTGATGACTGATAGGGTGAAGGACTTGTGTGAGGGGGTGGAGTGACAGGGTGACCTCACAGGAGCAGGTAGACGAACAGCAGGGTGTTGATGGACACAGCTTTAGGATTTGTTGGTGGCTCCATCACTCTCTCTGGTGCCTTACAGGAGCCTGCACACACAACCAGACTCTACTGGTCTCTACAAGACTCTACCAGTCTCTACTGGACTTGACCAGAATCTACTGGTCTAAGCCAAAACAAGCAAAAAGATTTAAAGCATGTCTCCCTTAGAAGACACAATCTGTATGTTACCATATGTCTTGTGTCCAGCCAGGCAGGATAAGACATTAGTTATTAGGTGTCAATAAAGGATGCTTCTAAGGGGAAGGTGACTCTCTATTGAGTGTTGGCGTAGGGCTAGGTGGAAAGGTGACCCTCTATTGAGTGTTGGGGTAGGGCTAGGTGGGAAGGTGACCATTGAGTGTTGGGGTAGGGCTAGGTGGGAAGGTGACTCTCTATTGAGTGTTGGCGTAGGGCTAGGTGGGAAGGTGACTCTCTATTGAGTGTTGGGGTAGGGCTAGGTGGGAAGGTGACCATTGAGTGTTGGCGTAGGGCTAGGTGGAAAGGTGACCCTCTATTGAGTGTTGGCGTAGGGCTAGGTGGGAAGGTGACCATTGAGTGTTGGGGTAGGGCTAGGTGGGAAGGTGACCATTGAGTGTTGGCGTAGGGCTAGGTGGGAAGGTGACTCTCTATTGAGTGTTGGCGTAGGGCT
Source organism: Urophycis floridana (assembly GCA_027123135.1). Classification (NCBI taxonomy): domain Eukaryota; kingdom Metazoa; phylum Chordata; class Actinopteri; order Gadiformes; family Phycidae; genus Urophycis; species Urophycis floridana. Next base: position 20,478,953 of record JAOPUI010000008.1, on the reverse strand, counting down.
AGGTAGAAAGGTGACCCTCTATTGAGTGTTGGCGTAGGGCTAGGTGGAAAGGTGACCCTCTATTGAGGTAGGGCTTGGTTGTTTGGTAACCTACCTGAACACATCGGCTCGACTAGCTTGAGCACTGGACTCTGCAGGGTCTTCCGGTCCAGGGAATCTGTAACCTCGGGGTTCTCTAGAACCTCGAGAAGAGTGGGAACAGGATACTCTAGGAAAGTAGGGGAACAGTAAACAATGAGGAACATCATCACAGAACAGGTTTATGAACTGATATTGTTTTGGTCTATGACCTGATGTACTGGGGTGGTCTATGAGCTGATGTTGTACAGGTCTTTGACCTAACATTGGACTGTGCTGGTGGATGTGTGGGATGTGTGGTTTGGATTCGGGGTGTCTGACCTACCCGCCATCTCTAGGGTGGGAGAGTCAGAGCTACTGCTCTCCTCCAGATCATCCCTCCTCCCTCCCAGCTCACTGAAATCAGCCGGGAACCCCTGCAGACACATTGAGTCAGCCAGCTAGATTGTCAATTAAACTGACAATCAAACAGCCCCATAACCCTTCACACAATCTAAAAAAAAACCTTGAATATGCAAACCATTGTTTTGTAGGACAGAATATGAATCAGAATGTCTACACCTCTACCCTCCTCTCAGATAGTTAAAATATCTTATTATCTTTCTTCATGGGCTCTGTTTGTGTCTTACCAGTGGGAAGCGTGGGGATGGAAGTGACCTTTGAACCCGGAAACTGTTGTCGGCTGAGGGGAAGGGGCTGCTGCAGGGACTCTTCTCCTGTAGACACAAGCAAACATGTGGACTATGACTTCCACATGTTTAGGGTTAGGGTTAAGTGCATACATAGATGTGACAAACCTAGCCTCCATCACACACATCTATCACACATCTACACATCAGGAAGGGAAAGTCATCAGTGTATCCATTATCTCCTGCTGGTTTACTGCTTCACACAATCTGGTTTAGGATGAGACCGGCAGACACAGGTACCTCTATATGCAGACAGACTGACAGACAAGTGTACCTCCAGGTGCAGACAGACAGACATCAGGAACTTGTATGTGTTATCTCTGGACAGGAAGGAGACGAACACGTACTGGAAGGAAAGGTTTTGTAGTTCAGTTTGAATGTAGTTCAGCTTAGATGTAGTTTGTGCTGTTTCACATTCACAGATACACGATTCTTAAGATAGATAGAGAGTGTGAAATGATGCATAGTTAAATTAATAAATTAAGTATATACAGTATATAGATATACTGCATATATGTATGATAAATATAGATAGATTGATGGACGGTGGATGGATGGGGAGATATAGAATACATAGTATAGATAGAAAAAAATATATGATATATAGATGGATGAATGTAGAGATATGACAGGTGTTCACAAAAGATGCATCCATGTTGTCTCTAACCCGGTCTCTGGACGTGGAGATCCCCAGGGCATTGGGAACCAAAATGGCGGTTTTGGTTTTTTTGATGTGTGTGACGGACACGACTGGAATGGCAATCTGTTGAAGAAAAGGTGGTTACTACGACAGAGTATTAGGGCCACACATGAAGAAAAAATATATGTTTTGGCCGTGACGAGATTAAAGTCGGCAAGTCGACTTTATAACATGGAACTCACTTTATAACCTGTAATTCACACAAGTTGACAGCAAAGGCAATGTCGACATGTTATCTCGTCACGGCAAAAATATTTTTTTTCTTCATGTGTGGCCCTAATACTCGTAAATTACACCTGATCTGATCTGGATTAACAATTTGATCTAAATATCTCAATTCTCCCTGGATCTCATTTATATTTACACTGGATCCATATTCACACTGGATTTCATTTATATTTATAATGGATCTATCTTCAGAGTTGATCTTTTATTTATATTTACACTGGATCTTCATTCACACTGGATATACTGTATTCATATTGACAGGGTATAGAGTGTCTCCAAGCTACCTCGCGGTCCAGTGTGTCCTGTCTCCTAGCTACCTTGTATCTTACCTTTGTGTCTTTTCCAAAGACTTTAGATTGAAAGCAGATCCAGTTGTCTGAGACAAAGAGTCTCCCCTGGTACAAGATGTCTTTCTGCAGCGCGCAGGTATAACCTAACACACACACACACAGCAGTATAAACCATTAATACAGAACAGTTGTGGTATTTCAAGTTAAACAGAATACTGTAGGTCTCAAAGTAAGACTCACTCTGACGGAGTAGCTCCTCTTTGCAGATGTCCTTAAATATTTTATGATACTGGGAGTTAGTCTTGGACAGCTGCAACAGAGAGAACATTACAAGATTACATTACACTGGTCTACTCATACTGATACTGAGTTATTGTCAATAAAGTTGTATTGAATGGTACTTAAGTTGTTATTAAAGTTATACTAAATATACCTATCTATAATTCAATATATATGGGTAGGGCGGACCACCCCAATACACTGGAGCATTAGGACATTCAGCCTTTATAACAATAATAACAACAAGTTAAGAGTTGTTGATGCATGCTGTATCGATACGGTCAGCGTTGAGGTTATCACTGTTTCAGTGGATCGAGTTATCTTGTGTTGGAAATCCTTAACGTGGGTAACATACATCCTTCATCCAGGAAGTTATGCGCATGTACACATACTCATCATGGTGAGAATGTAGATGACCATATGTTTTCCATGCTTATCCTGTCTTAGTGTTATTGCTCTGACCTTCCATTGTTACAATCGCTTCTAGGATTAAATAGATTAAATGTAATGCATTTAATAATAATAGCATGAACTACAACTACTTCAATATATCAATATGACAAAAAATGTGCTATCATTTGTGTTATGAACAAGCAAATCATATGTCATTCTGAATTTCAGCACAAAACAGTTCAAAATGGCTGCCTCCAGGTTAGGGTTAAGGTTTCTGGGCCCTGGCTCACCTGGCTGTAGTGGGACTTCTTGGGCTCTCCCTTGGTGTCAGCGTCTGGCGGCACCTGGTTCAGCAGGGACGGGTCAAACGTCTTGGACCTGAGTGACATGATGTCATACATGATGTCATACATGAGGTCAGTATGAGGGGACATACAGTAGTACCACAAATACGGTACTGGATAATGGTTCTGAGGTTTTTGTTGTGCACCTGACCAGGTGTGTTGGTGGAACTGGTCAGGTGTATCAGTACACCTGACCAGGTGTGTAAGTGTAGCTGACACGGAGCGTTGGTGCACCTGACAAGGTTTGTTAGTATACCTGACATTGTTTTTGTATACCTGACCAGATGACACTGACCAGGTGTTTGGGTGTAGCTGACCATGTGTACCTGTCCAGGTGTTCCTTACCAGGTGGGTAAATGCACCTGAGCAGGTGAGTGAGAGTAGCTGACCAGGTGTACCTGTCCAGGTGTGTTAGTATACCTGACCAGTTATACCTGACCAGGTGAGTGAGTATACCTGGCCAGGTTTACCTGACCAGGTGTGTAAACGTACCTGACCAGGACAGGCTTCCTCCTCCCAGGAGGTTCTGAGTGGTCGGGTTCCAGATGGTTCCGCTCTGATCCTCCATTCCTCTGGTGCAGCTCAGATACTGTGTCTGCATCAAAACTGCAAACATAAACTACACACGTCAACACAAACAGGCGGCAGTAGCTCAGTGTGTAGAGCGGGAGGACAGAGCAGGTCATCCCGTACCGTAGGGTCGGCGGTTCGATCCCCTTGATCCCCCTCTTCCAACTGTCCCCATGTCGAACCCCAAAAAAGTCGCTTTGGACAAATGTGTCTGCTAAATGCCCCTTTAGCCTTTACAACTAACACACAACACATCAAAACAATGAACAGACAACTACACACATCAGTCCATATCAGCATTGCTGTGTCAGCTCTGTCAATGTTTTGTGTAGCTGTGTATTAGTGTGTTTATGTGTATGAGTTACACAACTAACACAACAACAAAGAGAAAATACACACATCAACACAACTGGACCCGCCAGCACAGACAGACTTGATAGATATATGTACATACTTAGATATATATTTTACAGATGTACTTTCTTTACTGCTGTTAAGCAGTAAGATAACCCAAACAGTCAGAGCAACCTACATTGAACCCAAACCCAGATGACTCATACACTTAATGAACTAGAGTGGATCCAACATTGTCCAGTAAGTGTATGGGTTCATTCATGAGGAAAGGAGCTGTAGCACCACAATCTTTTGATTCATTTCAGCTTATAGATGTTTTTTGCAATGTCAACTCCTTGTAAAAGTATCTCTACAAGGAGTAATGAAATATATAGAACCACAATATGTATATGTACAAGGAGTAATACATAAAACATTTACTACAACAGTATGTATCTTTATAAACATAAATACATGAAATATCTAGAACTATAATATGTATATTTACAAGGAGTAAGATATGAATATCTCCAATTACGAGGAGTCCTTCCTAAATATCTGTAGCACTGGTTGGATGTCAGACACCACGGTGCACGTTGACATAACCCGCTAACTCCAGTTGGAAGTTATTTTTCACCTAAATCCGAGTTACAAACTGCGATCATGAGTCAGTTCTGTGAAGATGAAAGAGAAGTACACACCAGTTGGTTGTCTGAAGACAACATAGCATACCATAACACAGCGTAACATAACATAACGTGCTCCCAGGGAAACTCACTGATAGTCCCCAGACTCGCCTCCCGGGTGGACTTTACAACCCCCTTTAGATCCGTGCTCCGCCTGGGGGTCTGGCGATGGCTCGGTCATCTGCGGGACTAACGCTCTCTGCACCCCCGACGCGCGCAGGGGAGCAGCCGGAGAGCCCGACCTGAACCCGACCTGCCAGCCAGGCGTCTCAGGTGTCTCAGCCTATCACGCTGTCGCACGCACTGTTTGTGTGCATTGTTTAATAGTCAAATATTGCTGCTGCTTTTTATATTCTGTTTCCTTTTAGCAATGTTCTCTTTGCGTTTGTTCATATTTTCATACATGTCACACTTTTTATAGTTTTCATATTCTGTTTTAATGTGTTCATATATTTTAGATACCTAAGGTTAGATATTGGTGTTGGACTGACGAAGTTAGACTCAGGAGATTACATGAATATGTTATGTTGTACATGAATGTTATGTGATATTTGTATGAGGCTAATTAGCATTAGCTACCTGAACGAATAACGTCCGTACCCGTCCCGAGCGTCTCACTAGCTCTAGTCCATCGA
>JAOPUI010000008.1:20449455-20462121 GCA_027123135.1 Urophycis floridana | reverse complement strand
AGGTCTGAGAGGACTGCAATTTCATCTGTGCTATATGCCTGCCATGTAGCACATTTGACAATAAAGATACTTGAATCACTTGAATACTTCTTCTAACACCTGAAGGGTCATCAGATGTCCATACTCCCAACATCTGAAGGGTCATCAGATGTCCATACTGCTAACATCTGAAGGGTCATCAGATGTCCATACTGCTAACATCTGAAGGGTCATCAGATGTCCATAGTCCTAACATCTGAAAGATCTTCAGATGTCTCCTCATCTCCTAACATGTGTATCGTCTCGTTCTCTCTGTCTTTTCCAGTTGGACCCCATGTTTACCGTCCCCTCCCCACCGGCCCCTGCAGCCGTGGCCAGTACCTCCCTGCCCCCCAGCCCCAAGCAGGTGGCGGTGAGGACCCGCTCCGTTGGCACCAACACCCCAGATGGAGCTGAGGGTCCCAGCGGCCCAGAGCCCGACTCTGCCTGCCTGGGGCCCTGCCAGCCAGGAACCAGTGTCAACTTGGAGGGCATCGTGTGGCACGAGACCGAGGAAGGTGAGGGGGGATAAATGACGCCAGCCATTCATTGTGAATCTCTAGGGGTGTTGAGGTCATTCACATGACCAGCGGTGTGGCTTCTCAGGTCTGCAGCAAAACAAATGTTTGAAAGCTTCAAACAGTGAAAAGGGGGAATAGGTGTTGTGGTTTGGAGGTAAAGAGGATGCATGAAGAAGGATGATCACATTTCCTCTGTACGATGAGACCAGCTGACCACCCTGTCATCCTTCTACCTGTCACAGGTGTGCTTGTGGTGAATGTGACCTGGCGGAAGAGGACCTATGTGGGAACACTTTTAGACTGTACTAAGCATGACTGGGCGCCTCCAAGGTAACACATTCTTTCTATTCGAGAGGCAGGTGATGAGATTTTACAATTTTAGGTTAAGGTTAGCCAACGCTATACTTAAATATAAAAAGTTATCTGTTGAACTTGTACTTAGCGTTTGTTCAGGCCACATAGTATGCTCATTAATAACATCATCATTCAACACACAACCGATCATAAGCAAACACCCAAAGCAGTGCTTTACAGCATCCGTCCTCTTCTCATCAGAAAATATAAGCAATTTCTAAAACTCTCAATACCTGTATTGCGCCATGGCATAGGTCTGATGTCTGATGCCCGTTGGTGCTGTCCAGGAACAGGGCCATAGCGCCAAACACAACTATTAGCATTAGTCTATAGTACTAGAAATGTCTTTCTTTGAAATGAAATGGTCCTGATTGAAATATGATAAGAAATGTGGCATCGATTAATAAACACATGTTGCTGATTATAACTATCAACTGTTTCTTTTCCTCTCCAGGTTTTGTGAGTCTCCCTCCAGCGACCCAGAGATGCCAAGTGGGCGTGGCCGGGGCAAACGAATGCGATTGGCTATCGCTGAACGCCCCTGTGTCGAGCCCCTACCTGTGACTAAGGTCAGGGGCTTATCACAGCACAGAAGCCGGGGAGGAGGCGTGGCCGGAGTCTCCGGACCAATCCACAGCAAAGGGCGAAGAGGCAGTCTGAACCTCATGAACAGCACCTGCCGGGCGCCTCCGTCCTTCTTCACTGTGGAGGAGGTGAAACCAACCACTGGCAACACCTCCCTCTCCGTCTCCGGTAAGAGGAAGGTGAAGCCTCCAGGCGACCTGGACCTCAGCCTGCTGACCTCCGACGACGGCAAACTGGGGAATGGCAAGCGAATCCGAGCCAAGTCCCGCAGCGCGCCGTCTACACCGCAGGGGAAGGCCGACACCTCCTTCATGGACCCCGGGGGAGGCTGCACCTCCTCCTCGCCTCCCCCTCCCATCCTGATTGACTGCCCCCACCCCAACTGCACCAAGCGCTACAAGCACATCAACGGGCTGCGGTACCACCAGACCCATGCTCACCTGGAGGTCGGAGGACAACGGAAACCCGAGCTGGAGTCCCTAAAGGACCCCGAGGGCGAGGAGCGTCTGTCGGACTGTGAGGACACCCTGGGCAACGTGACCTACAACCTCTCTGAGGCTAGCAGCACTAATAGCAACACTGCTAATGCTAGCAGTGCTAATGCTAATAGCGCTAATGCTAGCAGCGCTAATGCATGCAGCGCTAATCCTAGTGGCCCCAGCTCTTCAAAGAAGGCCACACCGCTCTACAAGGTGACCACAGTGGGCTCTCCGAAGAACCGGAGGCTGCTTCTGAGCACCGACACAGCCAAAACCAGGAGAACCTCGTTGCTCCGAGATGGACTCATGGATGACCTCAGCAACCTGCCCATAATCTCCAATATGACTGTGGTTCTGGAGAACTGCATGGTCCCAGACCGGAGCTCCACTGTAGAGATGCCCAAACTGGAGGCAGAGGGTTTGATTGACAAGAAGGGCGGAGTTAGTGACAAAGGAAAAAAGGCCAATGGGAAAGCAGAGAAGCTGTCCAAGTCCCGGGCCAACCGCCCCATCGCACCAGCCCCACCTCCCCCTAAACTCATCGCTGTCCCCAGCTCTGTCTACAACCCCAGCAACTCAGACAGCACCAGCCACGCAGAACCCAGCGCTAACAACACCCAGCACCCTCACCAACCACCGCCACCACAGCAGCCCACTCCCCTAGTCTCTGGGGGTATCAGCACTAAGAACCCCCCTCTCACCCCTCTGAAGCCCATCAAGCCTAAGCTTGGTATGGAGCAGAGCTTGGTGAAAACCACTAACCCTAACACTAACCCTAACGTTAACCCTAATGCTAACTCGAACATTAACCCTAACGCTAACCCTAACACTAACCCTAACACTAACCATAACACCACCCTGGTCACCTGTAGCAAAGAAACCCGAAAGAAAGACAAACGGAGACTCAAGGACAAACACAACAAAGACACCCTCGACCGGACGTCCAGCGGGGACTGTGGGGTCAAGATTGAGGACAGTGGTGGTGGTGGTGGGGGACCTAAACTGGCAGCCAGAGAAGCTCCTGGAAGCCTTCTAAAGGAGCACCTGAGTAAGCAGGAAGCCTTGAATGGTCTGACCGGAAGCCAGGAGAGCAGGATGGCCAGTATCCGCGCAGAGGCCGATAAGGTCTACACCTTCACAGACAACGCCCCCAGTCCATCCATTGGCACATCATCACGTCTCGATGCCGGTAGCGGAATGGCCACACCAGATGGCAGCAAGAACAACAGTCCCGCTTACTCCGATATCTCAGACGCTGGGGACGATGGGGGGGCTGTGGAATGTCGGTCCGAATGTCCAAGATCCAAGTCTGGCCCTCCCTCCTCCTCCTCCGCCTCCTCCTCTTCCTCCGAGGGGACGCCCAACAGTCACCACGGAAACCCTAGCAGCAGTCACCAAGGAATACCCAGCAAGACCCCTCCCGCAGCATCCACCCCATTGTCTAAAGACTCTCAGTCGCCGTACTTCCAGGGCTACGACTCCTACTACCTCCAAGGGTACATGCAGAGCGACCGGCAGAACCACTGTAGCCCCGCCTTCCACAAGGGTGTCGACATCAAAGGCAAGGACCGGAAGGAGGACCTGAAGGAGGACGAGCTAGCAGACTCTAAGAAGGCTGAGGGTTGTGCTCAGTCCCAGCTCCAGCTGGCCATGAGTCAAACCCAGACAGCACTGGCCCAGTCACTGTACTACGGCCAGTACTCTAGAGCACTCTACACGGACCAGAAACTGTTGCTGGGCAACAAGTGCTGCGACCAGACGCTTGGTGGCATGAAACAGCGGTTGGACCGTGGGCCGACGGGCTCCAGCAGGGACGGTGAGGAGGGTAAAGCAGGGTCAGTAGTAGGAGCTGTGCCGGCCAAAGGGGTTGACGGTACAAAGGGCTGCTGCTCTAAACCGACGTTGTCCTACACGGAGATGGGTGAACGAGGGGATCGGGGGGAGAGGGCCGAGCGAGGGCAGCTTAGCAGCATACTGGACCAACAGCCCGGCCACATCAAGGCATCCTCCTCCTCGTCTTCACTTCACAACCTCAACACTCAGACAGATCTGGACTCAAATGTTTCCTACTCCAGTGTAAGTTCCTCCTCCAGTCTCTAGTGTTTCTGTGTTCTCCTGTTGTGTCTCGGAGAGTTTCGTTCAATGAAAACCATTTGGTTGCTTGTGCCCATAATGAGTGATCTTTGCGGTGCTGTGGGTTAGGGTTAGACAGGCCATTAACCACTTGTCACGGACCCTAACCCTGTGGATGTAGTTTGGCATTCTGCTTCCACAAAGTAAGACTTTTGTGAGTTTGGGTGAAAATAGAGATAAATGTCATCACACACTAACAAGCAACACCCTTCTCTTAATGGCTATGTTGGTTTTGATGAATGCTTTTTCAAAGAATGCTAGTTAATTAAAATCGGGTTCGTAACATCTAAGGTTAATTGGGTTCGATGTTGCATCTCTGTTATCATGAAGAGGACACTGTGGGTTCTGTCTGTTGTGTTCTCCTGTTCCATGCAACCCAGAGGGTTCTAATACTGTTATCATGAAGAGGACACTTCTGTCTGTTGTGTTCCCCTGTTCCATGTAACTCAGAGGGTTCTAATGGCCACCTGTTGAAACGTTGCTGTCATCCTCCATCAACAACATCCACCAAGCAGCATGTTTCCTCTAGGATCAGGGATTCCTCTGAGATATATGTTTCCTCCAAGATGTGTTGTGTTTCCTGTAATACTGGGTACACACACTTGTGTAATTATAAATGATTCACAATAATGAATTATTAAAAAATAATTATGTTGAACTGATTTCCCCCAGCTGAATCTGGTCAGCAAAACCCCAATCTTGATTGTTGATTGTTCGAATGATTTTTGGTGACAGGTTATCCTGCTGTGTGGGCTTTCTTGAGATTGGATTTGACTTCCTCCAACATGATCAGGGCCGCACAGATTTGAAATGCCAATATTACACATGCTCAATATTTACGATCAATATCCTGTACTGTAACCCTGAGTATGCAAAGTTGGAAAGACGCTAGCCAATTAGGAGCCACGTTGACAGATAATCACCTAACCTGAACCCTATCCCTATTCAAACTGCTCCCTTCATGACCTCTAACCCTAACTTCAGTTCTTTAGGATGTCCGGCATGTTTGTTTAAGCTTATGGTACGTCTTTGAGCGTGAGATTGCAATTGCGATTTGCGACTGGGATCTTCAGGAATGGAATCGGTTACATCTGTAGTGTTTCCTCTTACATCTGTAGTGTTTCCTCTAACATCTGTTGTGTTTCCTCTAACTGCTGTGTTTCCTCTTAGGTCTGTTTCCTATAAGATCTGTGTTTTCTCTAAGATCGGATGTGTTTCTTCTAAGATCTCTCGGGTGTTCTCCAAGATCTGTAATGTTTCCTCTAAGATCTGTTGGGTTTTTTCTTAGATCTGTAGGATTTCCTCTTAGGTCTGTAGTGGTTCCTCTAAGATCTGTAGGATTTCCTCTAAGACCTGATGTGTTTCTTCTAAAATATGTCATGCTTTCCCTAAGATCCATCAACAAGCTTTCCACCAACAAACCCAGAGAAACCATGCTTGTGCTGACTCCTACTAATGCTAACGGGCTCATCTAAGAGGGTTAAGGTTAGGTCAGAGTTGCAGTAGTAACAAACAAAGTAGTAACGATTCCATTCAAAAATAGATTAACCAATTCAAAGCTTGCACAGACACGCAGATAGATGTTGAACCAAACCACAGCAACATTTTGATTTGTAGGTGAAACACTTCCACTAGAACCAACACCTGTCCCATCATGTTGAACTGACGCCTGTCCCATTGTCTAGAACCAATTAGAAGCAAACACCTGTCCCATTGTCTAGAACCAACCACAACCAACACCTGTCCCATCATCTAGCCCCCAGATGGCCTCAGCTGGGCGTACAGACGGCCACGATGCAAGCAGCCCCATTACCCCCTGGGTCTCCACAGCAACCAGCCAGAGGACGGGGAGGTGGACAAGACCAAGGAATGGCGAGCTACCCTGGAGCCAGTTGGAGCCAAGATGGCAACCTTCGGTGGAGGCGGGGTTAGAGGAGGAGAAAGGGGAGGGGCTCAACACGCCACACCCATCAGCGAACCGGAGGATGGTGAGAGGCTGGAGGGGGAGGAGGAGCAGGGCGAGGAGCCAATGGGAGGGCTGTGTGAGGAGTCGCAGAGTGCCCGGGCGGCGGTGTCCCCCCCCCAGCAGGCCTACCTGCCCTACCAGCAGACCACCTACCCCCCCTACTTGGCACTGACCCGGTCCTCACAAGGCATGTCCCCAAACATGGCCCACAACTACCCTGGTACACACACACACACACACACACACACACACACACCACCCTACCCTGGTACACACACACACACACACACACACACTAACAACTACCCTGGTACACACACATGCACACGCACACACACACCATGATGGCTGTGCTACCATACTGTCTAAAGACTGTGTGTGTTTCTAGGGTTCCACTACCCTCTGTATGGTAAGACCGCAGGGCGGGAGGACCCTGAGGGAACCAATCACACAGAGCCCTCTGCTGTGGAGCTGCTCCACCAGCCCACCCTACTTGGCCAGGGCAAGTCCCCTGCTGTGAGTACTCTGAATTACATCTACACCTATCTTAGCCTAGCTACACCATGCTACATCTAGTTTTACCTTGCTACACCTACACCTAACTTAGCCCAGCTACACCTACACCCTGGTTAGCATAGCTAAACCTACAACGAGCTACACTGACACATAGCCATGCCTTGTGTAGCCTAGCTACACCTACACCTAGCTAAACCTACGCATAGCCACACCTTGATTAGCCTAGCTAGACATGCACCTGACTTAGCCTAGCTTTACTTTCTGATAGCCACCCCTAGCTTAACCTAGCTACACCTAGCTTACCGTAGCTACACCACCCTCAGCTCACACCTAGCCTCATAGCCTGGCTTAGCCAGCTTTGAGTGTGGATGAGGAGAGTGAACTCTATTCTGTGCATCCAGCCAGGGGAGAGGGGCTCGCCAGAGAGAGAGAGGGAGTCGGAGCGAGAGAGGAACCATGTGTCATTTGGCCGACATCACCACACCCACCACCACACCCACCTGGGAGTGAGCTACAACCTCCTGTCTGGGCAATACGACGTCTACCAAGGTGAAGCAAAGTTGTTCATGATACAGAATATATTGAACATCTATTAACAGCACATGTCCCCAGACAAAATGTGTCTTCCAATTGTCATAGGTTGAATCACATGGCATGCTTGTGCTAAAATGCTGTGTCGGATAAACAAATTAAAATGTTTGTCAGCCCTGGCCCACTTTGTGAGCCTTTTGTGATAGTGAATGTTTCTTTGAACGTGGCTGCAGCCTGTGTTCATCTCTATGATGCACCAACTCTGTTACATGATTCTATGAATGTTCTCATTGATAAGTCTATAAGTCTATAAGTCTGTTACATGATGAATCTCAAATGATTTTGTTTGAGCAATGTTTACATGCTGTCACTGTTTGGGTTGTTGGGACCTGTGGTGCTACAATCATCAACTATCCTCCTATTGGTCATTGCCAAGATGGCAGATTTCTGACCCTGCCAGAACAACCTTAACCCTTAAGTCACATGGCGTCCGCTGACTCTTTGTCTGAGATAGCCGATCATGAGCAGGATTAGTTAGAGTTAAACCAGGGTTAGTTAGAGTTAGACTTAATTCAAGGCCTCTAAATGATGCCTGTCCCTTTCATTGTGGGCATGAACTAGGGTGTTGAGTCAGACAAGGCTCTTTAATTATGTTTTTTTTCATTGTCTAGCATGGCTGTTAGCTGATTAGCATGAGGAGGCGTCTTGTGTTATGACTAGTAGAGGTTCAGTTGATGGAAATTCCTGTTAGTGGTTCCCTAACTCAAACACTGACCATCACCATATCTAACTGGACCTTAACCTCATCCAACCCTGACCTTAACAATCCCTAACTCAATCCGTAACCTTAACCACATCAAATTCTACGTTAACAACACCAAACCATACCTTAACCACACCAAATTCAACCTTCACCACACCTCACCCTACCTTAACAAAACCTAACCCTGACCTTAACCACACCTAAACCTTACCTAAACCCTGACCTTAACCAGACCAAACACTTACCTACACCCTGACCTTACCATACCAAACTCTTACCTTAACCTACCACACCAAACACTGACCCAAACCTTGACCTCAAGCATTGGCCACTCTATACTTGCCTGTAGACAGACATAACAACAGTAGTCACTCAGGTAGTAAATGTAGTGTTTGGGAAACACAAATCTCAAGACGGAGAACGGACCGAACCAGTGCCATGCTCGCCCTGCACTCGCGACAATGTATTCTCTCATGATGTTTTGAGCCCATAAAGAAGGAAACATACGAACATTGATGCAGCTTGCCACTGTGTAGCGTGTCATATTTGGTGCAGAGTACCTGCACAGTAGGAAAGCATAAAAGATGAGAACAAACAAAATGGTGTCCTCCTCCGTCAGTCCCTCTACAGTGCACCTCTCCAGTCCACCAGGCAGATTCTGGAATCTTCAAATCAACTTCAAATTGTTCCTAAATCAGCCTTGCCCAAACAGAGCCCCTACCTCAACATTGACCCAAGAAACACGACCCTGAACACAACAACAACATGGTTGTCCTGATGGGTGGCATGACATTACTGTCAATTAGGCCTGTTGTTTATTTATTGTGTTTTCCTCCCCTTGCTGTCAAAGGTTTGAGTTCCAGATCCCTGGTCACCAATCAGATCACCGGACAGTCCCCTGCTGGTAGGCATTTACGTTTTAATCTTTAACCTCATACTGTAATACTGTAGTATTAGTAAAACACGGGGTACTCTGAACATCCCAGTAATGTCATACTGCAGTATAAGTAGAACACAGAGTACTCTGAACATCCTAGTAATACTGTGGTATAGGGCTTGAACATCAGAAAGCATCATGGAGGTTTTTGTTGACGATGCTCACCATATGGAGAGGACCCAAGAGAGTTGTACTACTGTAAAATGACAGTTCATGATAAACTACAAATGCCACTACGAGCAAAACCATTGATTACCAACACGATGAGTTTCATTCCAATGCTCCTACTCTTCCAAAATGGAGGCGGTCATTGCTGTTGATGTTGCAATGTCCAAGCCTTATTTGTACAATAGGTGTCTTCATGCTACCTTGTGTTGTGTTCTATCTCAGAGTCCCAGGGGAAGAACTAGGATCATGTGACCCAAGCTGGCATCATCAGAAGTAGGATCATGTGACCCCAGCTGGCATCAACAGAAGTAGGATCATGTGATCATCATTTCCCTGATGTTGAACAAACAGTCCCTCTTTCAGAGCAGAAGACAAACAGAAACATGTACTTCTCAACTTTGCTATTTCTACTGATGACTGGTTTATAACATGACAAGAAGCAGGAAGACGGACTGAGGACGGAACAAAGGACTGACTGACAAATGCACGGACATACGGTAGGGCCACATGTAGAGGTCACTCGGAGTCAAGTGACCCCCATGAACCCATGATCCAGCGAACTCCAGTCAAGCGCAGCCTCCGTGTTGGTGGAATCTCTAAACGCACATGAGATGTAGTGTGATGTCATAGTGATGTCATAGGATTGAATGTACCCCAGAGGGGCGAGGAAACCATTACTATCATTCTGATTATTCTAGTTATTATTCTGAATGATTTATTAGTATAATAATCATTATACTAATATTATTCTACGGTTACTGAAGTGGTGCTCTCCGCCATGTATTACTAATAATCTGTACTTGGGTGTAACCATGTTGATTGTATTGTGTTTATGTGAGAGTAAACCTTTCCATCTGGATGCCCAGTGCCACCAGCCCAGCCATGTGTATATTCTGTATAGACGCAACGCTTAGTCCCCCAACCAGCCTGTGGCAAATTCTTCTGGACCAGATGTTTCAAACTCTAGTTTAACCCTGCGACATGTTTTAAACTCTCGTTTACCTCTGCCACATGTGTCAAACTCTAGTTTAACTCTTACACATGTTTCAAGCTCCAGTTTAACTCTGCCACATGTTTCAAACTCTTGTTTACCTCTGCCACATGTTTCAAACTCTTGTTTACCTCTGCCACGTGTCAAACTCTTGTTTACCTCTGCCACATGTTTCAAACTCTTGTTTAACTCTGCCACATGTGTCAAACTCTAGTTTAACTCTTCCACATGTTTCAAACTCTAGTTTAACCCTGCAAAGTTTCAAATTCTTGCTTCAAACAGACCAGATGTTTCAAACCATACCAGATGTATACAACCATATCATATTTCCAAAACCATATCAGATGTTTCAAACCCTGCCAGATGTTTAAAACCATACCACATGGTTCAAACCATACCAAAATGATCATAGTTTTGACGACTCCAGGTGTGCAAGGCATCAGGGGCCTTTGAAATGACAAATGCCCCAAAAAGTGTGGGGCAAACATGTGACGCCCCTCTCTGGGTGTCCAACAGATCACATTTCAATGATGTGTCTTTTGTAATGAAACGTTAGCGATGTGCGGCATGGCACACTCACTCTGTATTTTAGCGCTTATGTAAATCCCTAACGCTATAGGCAACATTACCATGCCAATGTCATGCCATGCTACGCCATGCTAAAGCTATAGTGGATGTGATGCTGATGCTACACTAACTTCTACATTTTCTGGAGTTCTGTCACCAAAGCACAACTCAGTTACATATTTAGAATGAGTTCTAACATGTTTACAATAAGTTCTCACAAGTTTAGAACAGATTCTAACCGGAAATAGACATCAAACTATACTGATGAACTAACTTTACTAAGACTAACCTGAACCTTACCTATACTAACCCTAACCCTTACTTAAAGGATAATCCAAGTCCGGGTGATCAAACCATCATCACTGTCTCACCAGGCTTCACTGAAACAGCCATTCCTAATATCATTTGGCAAAAAGGTTTTTGTACCGATTCTGGAACCCTAACCCTGCCGAAGAGCATTCTGCGGGTGTGTTTGTGCCTGAACATAAACAAGGACAACATCGTGTGTTCCTCTTTTGACAGAGAGCATCGGTCAGTATGGAGTTTGTGGGTAAAATAGCCGTGAATTGCTGTTAGGCAGAGTCAGCCCAGAGAAGGGATTTTGACGAGTTATATTGGTAACATGTTTTGTGAAGCCAGGAGACACAGCTATGTTTGATCACCCAGACACATAGTGTCCTTTAAGGAAAACCAAGCCCCGCCCCAAGCTATCTGCCTGCTATCACATAGAGGTCATTCACCAACTTCTGGTACTCTTTTATTTACCATTAAGGTTTAGGGTTATGGTTAGGGTTAAACACTATGAACAGGGTAAGGGTTAGGGTTAAGGTTAGGGTTAAACACTATGGTCAGGGTTAGGGTTAGGGTTAGGGTTAAACACTATGGTCAGGGTGAGGGTTAGGGTTAGGGTTAGGGTTAAACACTATGGTCAGGGTTAGGGTTACACACTATGGTCAGGGTTAGGGTTAGGGTTAGGGTTAAACACTATGGTCAGGGTTAAGGTTAGGGTTAGGGTTATGGTTAGGGTTAAACACTATGGTCAGGGTTAGGGTTATGGTTAGGGTTAAACACCATGGTCAGGGTTAGGGTTAGGGTTAGGGTTAGGGTTAAACACTATGGTCAGGGTTAGGTTTAGGGTTAGGGTTAAACACTATGGTCAGGGTTAGGGTTAGGGTGAAACACTATGGTCAGGGTTAGGGTTAGGGTTAACCCCTATGGCCAGTATGTTTGATTGACGTTTTGGTAGCCCAAAACAGCCAATAAAAGGTAATTCATTGCAATAGCATGTGTTAAACCCATAGAGGGCCAATGTAGTCGTTCTGATTTTGACCAGGACCAATCCATAGCACCACTATGTAACACATGACTTCACTCATCTAAAATAAGTTGTTTTACAGTTTGGCGTCCAGTTTGATAACAATCTCTAACTTTATACCTAAAGGTTCCCCCTTTTAGCTGGGACCACTCTAGTTGGGGCCCAGCCCCCTGGTGGTCTGCAAGGCTGCTGTGGGTGGATATTATCTCAATTATTTACCAAACATTGTTTTCAAAGTTGTTTTGTTTTGTTATTTTAGTTATCGGTACAAGGAAGTAAGTTTGCCAGATGATATTGGTAACGGAATATTGATATTGGTAGTGCAGCCAGGAGAAACATTACCATAGTAGGATCACAGACCAGTATCATCCTTTAAAGTTTGTGTGTGTGTGTGTGTGTGTGTGTGCGTGCGTGCGTGCGTGTGTGTGCATGTGTGCGTGCCTGCGTGCGTGTGTGCATGTGTGTGTGTGTGCGTGTGTGCATGTGTGCGTGCGTGCGCGTGTGTGTGCGTGTGTGTGTGTGTGCATGTGTGCGTGCGTGCGTGCGTGCGTGTGTGTGTGTGTGTGTGTGTGTGTGTGTGCATTTGTGCGTGCGTGCGTGCGTGTGTGTGTGTGTGTGTTGCTCCCAGCCCTGCCAAGGTTAGAGTCATTCCAACAGACATGCTGGAATGGGTCCTACCAACACAGGAAGTGTTTACCACCACCGGAAGTTGTTCCTTCACTAAGCATCACGCACTCTCTTCCTGTTCCCCGCCTCCCCAGCCCCCATATCACTCTCTCCTCTCTCTCTTCAGTCTCACTCCCCCCTCTATTTTGCCTTCCC
>JAOPUI010000008.1:20389250-20399479 GCA_027123135.1 Urophycis floridana | reverse complement strand
CTCTCTCTCTCTCTCTCTCTCTCTCTCTCTCTCTCTCTCTCTCTCTCTCTCTCTCTCTCTCTCTCTCTCTTCTCAGGGAATAGAACCACTAACCCTGCAGTGCTAGTGCCTTGCTCTAACTACGAAGCTACACAGGAATAGGACCCCTAACCACTGCACCATAAAGGCCTGCTAATCATTTTCATCTGTCGTACATTCTTGTTAAAAGAGTTTAGTGTGTCAGAAGGTCAAGGGATAAAACTCTTACTTTACAAAGAATGACTTTCAATTTAAATGATTTCTAAATGGTTTCAGCATGTAAGAACAGGAACGGAAGCCACCAAAAATGAATCTGAAAGATGTCTCCAGCCGTCCACATTGTGTGGTACATTTACAACATATCTGTGTCTTCACTGATCCAATTGGAAAACATTTCACCCTCTTCCTCCCACTGGAGCCTTAAGGGGTGACCTTGGTTTAAGTGGGACCACATAACATGTTTAGGTAGCTTTAGCAGTTTGGGTATGCTAGCTGTAAAGGTTGAAGTCTGATTATCCATTTAAGTAAGCTGGCTGGTGTTCGTAGTGCTTGCTGCGTGTTTTGCGAGGTGCCTCTGAAGGCGTTGTGAGGCTGTTCCTTGATCCAGCTGTTTAACTGGACGTGTTTCCGATGGAGAAAAGGCAGATTTCTCACACAAGTGCTAAGACGCTAACGCGAGGCAGGCCGCCAGACAAACAGTAGCAGCAGGTAACCCCCACTGACGCACGGCCGGGGGGACGCCCACTGAACAAAGGCCTGTTTTATAACATCTTTTTTTATAACATCTGTATAAAGATCAAAGGAAGGCCTTAATCGTAATCGCCCCCCCGCTTGGCCGTCTTGTTTCCAATGAGAAGCAGCCTCTGCTGAGCACAGTAATGATCCACAGCTGCATGGGAGACAAAGTCACCTTGGCAATGCTGCTAATGGAAACACCGCCTTCATCATCATCATCACAGTGTGTGTGCGTGACAGACAGACAGAAAGACAGAGAGACAGGTACGTTGGTTTGAAACCAGATGAGTTCTCCTTGTAACGTCTGTGGATGTAAAAGAAAGAGAGAGAGAGAGGCCTGAAACCACTTAAATATTAATATTCAATATTAAACAATATAAAGCTAATCTTTTATCAGGGATCAAACGGTAAAAGACTCACCAGAACTAATCCACTCCATTAAGCTCATCAAAACAGGAGCTTTACCATCAAAAGGAACGTGAGGTTGGACATCCAATTCAAATCTGGCTGAAAATATTGGACTCCGTTATTGAACTGATTTCCCTTTATGATCCCAAAGCACATGGGAGTAGAATCAGGATGATACCCACTTATCGTCCAAATTCAAAAAAGACAGCATTTACATTTTGTTATCACTTAAAAGATAGTGACACCCGAAAGCTCCATAACAAAGCCCTCACCTACCAAATTATAAGCAAAAAAAAAAAAAAACTCACACATTGGAAAGAATCAACCCAAAACCAGAACAAATTGGAATTCTACTTGTCCTTAAACAGAGAATGCAGAGCAGTAAACACCTGAGCACTGGGGCTGATCCAAACTAAGAGATCATGTCTATATATGAATCAGTAAGTCATGTCTTCCATCCAGAGAGCCAGCAGACCTGGAGAACACAGACTAGACTGCACTTTCCAAGCCCCTGCCCTGGACCAAGCCATCACAGACACTTTTCACAGATCACACACTAACCTTAACTCTTAACTCTTTCTAACTCCCTGCCCAAGACATCCAAACCAACAACCTCTGTATCTGCTACAGACAGAGCTGACAGCTCTAAATACTGCTGGTCTCTGTGCAGACATACAGTACCTATAGAAGAGATAGCTTTAAATACTGCTGGTCTGTACAGACATACACTGCTCAAAAAAATAAAGGGAACACATGATCGTTACAATGTAACTTCAAGTCAATCACACTTCTGGGATATCAACCTGTCCAGTTAGGAAGCAACACTGATAGTGAATCAATTTTACCTGCTGTTGTGCAAATGGAACAGACAACAGGTAATTTGCAAGACAACCCCTATAAAGTAATGGTTCTGCAGGTGGTGGCCACAGACCATTTCCCTGTCCTCATCCTTCCTGGCTGATTTTTGGTTACTTTCACATTTTGCCAGTGCCCTCACCACTAGAGGTGATGGGCAGCAGTAACTCTGTATAGAGCGGGTGGACAGATCGGGTAGTCCACTAACCATAGGGTCGGCGGTTCATTCCCCTTGACCCCCCCCCCCCCCTCCAACTGTCCACATGTCTAACCCCACACATGTACTGACTGTAAGTCACTTTGGAAAAAAGTGTCTGCTAAATGCCCCCTTTAGAGGTAGCATGAGGGGGTGTCTGCAACCCACAGAAGTTGCTCAGGTACTGCAGCTCATCCAGGATGGCACATCAATGCGCACCTTGGCAAGAAGGTTTGCTGTGTCTCCCAGCACAGTAGAGCATGGAGGAGATACCAGGAGACAGGCCAGTACACCAAGAGAGGTGGAGGGGGCTGTAGGAGAACAACACACCCAGCAGCAGGACCGCTATCTGGTCCTTTGTGCAAGGAGGAAGAGGAGGAGCACTGCCAGAGCCCTACAAAACGACCTCCAGCGGGCCACTAATGTGCAGACTCCATGAGGGCCTGGACTCACAAACACCGTGCAGCCCGATTGGCTTTTGCCACAGAGCACCAGGATTGGGAGATTCGCCATCGGCACCCTGTGCTCTTCACGGATGAGTGCAGGTTCACACTGAGCACATGTGACAGACGTGATAGAGTCTGGAGACGCCGAGGAGAACATTCTGCTGTCTGGAACCTCCTCCAGCATGACCGGTTTGGCGGTGGGTCAGTGATGGTCTGGGGATGCATACCCTTGGAGGGCCGCACAGACCTCCGTGTGCTAGCCAGAGGTACCATGACTGCCATTAGGTACCGGGATGAGATCCTCAGACACATTGTCAGACCATATGCTGGTGCAGTGGGCCCTGAGTTCCTTCTCATGCATGACAATGCTCGGCCTCATGTGGCTGGAGTGTGAGTATGGACTGGCCTGCCCGTTCCCCAGACCTGAATCCAATAGAGCACATCTGGGACATCATGTCTTGTTCCATCCACCGACGCTACGTCGCAACACAGACTGTCCAGGAGCTGACAGATGCCCCCGATCCAGGTCTGGGAGGAGATCCCCAAGAGAACATCCGTTGTCTCATCAGGAGCATGCCCAGACGTTGTAGGGAGTGCATACAGGCACGTGGAGGCCACACACACTGCTGAGTCTCATTTTAAATTGTCTTGAGGAATTTCCACAGAAGTTGGATCAGCGATCTGTGATCTGATTTTTCCACTTTTAGTTTGAGTCTGATTCTGGATTTAGACCTCCATGGGTTAATTATTTTGATTTCCAATGATCATTCTATGTTATTTTCTTCTCAACGCATTCTACTACATTAATGAATAAAGATTTTCAACTGGAATATTTTATTCATCGAGATCTAGGATGTGTTGTTTAAGTGTTCCCTTTATTTTTTTGAGCAGTGTATACACGCACGCACACACACACACACACACACACACACACACACACACACACGCGCGCACGCACACACCCACACACACACACACACACTACAGGGTTTAGTGGTTGTACTTCCTGTAGCTCAAAAGGAAGATGGAGGCATTAAGGCTTCACTTCCATTCTGGTGTGTCCGTCCACTGGGCATTACAGCTGTGTTGGGGTTTGGCTGATGGGAGTGTCTTCAGAGGTGTAGAGGTAGGACCTTCTCCCAGAAAACACCACGAGACAGCTCTGGCTCACAGCGTTACAGCAGAAAAAGAGAACATGTTATAAAACAACGTTATCCGTCTATGTATGTTAACATTTGTTAATGCTGTAATAACATGACACTATGGAGGCCTGGAGACAGTTCTGTGTGTGAACCAGAGAAAATAATTACAGATAAGACAAAACATTCCAACCTCTTGTGTATACCTTCATTTCAACAAATGCATAAACAAACTGAAAAAAAACGATTATAATACAATTAATAATACAACGTTCTGCTGCTGACCCATCACAAGCCAGACCTGCATCTTCTGGCACACTAGCCCAAACTGTCGAGGAGAAACGTGAAAGATTTTCTCTGAGTAAAGGGTGACACTGGGTTATTGTTGGATGCAGGTTTTAGTTTATTAGAAGAAAAAACATTAGAAAGTATAAAGATAGATGGAGATTGGGCAGCAAATAGTTTTAGTTTCAAAGCCTAGTTTTGTGCTAAAATAAAAGGCCACTCTGGCTAGTCTACAAATAGAAGAAAGATACAGGCAGGAAAATAAAAAAAAACAATAGACAAAAAACAATAAGAATCAAAGCATCCCAACTAAAAAAAACGCGAAATGATTGTTATATTATTGCTATACTTTCTAATGGGTTAAACAATTATTAATAACAGTTATCACACCAACTCATCATTCACACACAAATTGCCCATTTAAACAGTGGCTCTCTCCAAAACTATTGGTAGTTGAACCAAATAGACACTGTAAGCTCTATTGTAGAAGATTATGTTTTAGTGGCTTCTTTTATTTCATAAACTGGTTTTCCACCTTTCAGATTCAAAAAGGTCCCAGGGCTGCAAGGAATGTAAAAATATCAACTCTACTCGCACACTTGGAATACAGTACAGGCAATGAAGCACAACGCCGTTGTAAAGACAAGGCACATCAAAGTGGAATTGATTAGAACTGAAGTCCAATCTTTGGTCTGTATTCAGGTTTTTGTGACATCATGTGATCTGGGAGCACAAAATGACATCCAATGTTGGAAGTTCCAAAATGGCAGTTGGAGTTTAAGATCATTTCAAAGGAAAATAAAATGACATATTAACAAGCAACCCCAAAACATAAGGAAAGGTGTGTTGTGCTTCAATATTTGATCCTATCCTTAACCACAGGCCGGTGTGTTATATAGCCAACGTACAGACTTTAAGCAGGTTAACAACATACAGAACGTTGCCCTGATGAAAAGCAGGTTGACACAGAATGTTACCCTGGCGGAAACATTTATGTCTGACATGGTAAACGAAAGTGAGGTTCAGCTGTAGTGTTCTGAGAACAGGTCTGCCCTCTGCTTTGGTTTCATGATAAAGTTACAGTAAAACTAAAGCTAGTAAAAGCTAAAGCTAGGTGACCCTAAAGCTAGGTAAAGCTAAAGCTAGATAAAGCTTAGGCTAATGCTGGGTAAAGCTAAAGATAGTTAAAGTTAGAGCTAAGTGAAGCTAAAGCAACTCTTAGCTTCATTGCACAGTTTGATTCACAGACGGCCGTGTGTTGGGACGCCTCACACAGGTTCAAAAGGTGTGGAACTGAGCTGTACAACATTATATAAACACTCAAACAATGTCACGTAAAAGGAGAAATAAAATAGAACACAAAAAATAACATCTAAACAGAGATCAAACACTAGAATGTGACACTAGCTCCAGTGTGCATTATTAATCATCATGGATAATAAGACAGTGCTTTACAAAACTAATCAGCCCTGCAACCCCTGACCCCTACTAGACCAAATAAAGAGAGAATAAAGGAAACATTTGACACCACAAATAACGGTCTTTAAAAAGGAGAACAAATAAGATATATCTGAAGAAGATGTCTTTTTAGCTGTTTCAGTCCAGACGAACCGGAGTTTAAACGATGTAGGAGAAGAAACAGTGGGAACAGCTCAACGAAACAACCAAATCAAGACTTTTCTTTGGTTAAGCATCCAAAACAGTTTATCAGACGAGCCAATCGGCTTGCTCCTTCCTCTTTCAAACCAACCACTGCCTTCTGTCCCGTGTCACCCCCCCCCTCTCAGAGGTGTGAGATGGAGGGCCCCGGCCGGCTCACTGGTTGACATGGGGCCTGAGCGCTTGGTACAGTCCGTGGAAGCTGGGCCTCTGGGCAGCGTCACGGCCCCAGCAGCACAGCATCAGCTTGAAGAGGGAGGGTGGGCAGAGGGGCGGGGCATAGAGGAGGACCTGGGTGGGGACATCCCATAATAATCATCTGACATGCAGTCGTTAGCACGCGGTGCTTCACATACACAGCTGCTGAGTTCAACAGGTGAAAGCAGGATTTAAATGATATGTTAATGTTAAAGATATATAGTATTTATGGGACAGGTCCTTATGTACACTAGAGCAGTGGTTCTCAACTGGTCTGGCTTTGAGACCCACCATCACCCCTCAATGACAAGCCGCAAACCAAATAAAGGACATTTTCAACTTCTCAAATTTATTTAACATAACATAACTTCAGTAACTGTACTATTAAACTATTCAGTCACTTATTCAGGCAATACAAAATAGACGGCACTCCGCTGCATAAAAAATCCTCTACAAAATAGCACAGGATGTTTTTCTTAAGTTTTTTTTGCCTGGACAAAGGCCTGTGACCCGACCCGATGGTACCCGACGGGCCGGGTCGGGTACGGACAAATATTTAGAAATTATGCTCGGTTTCGGATCAGGCTCGGTCACATCTGTGCAATTTGAAATTTTTAATTTACCCGCACATGTGTAGCATGTTGCGCTCATCTGTGTATCAATCAACATAAAAAGCTTGATGCCGGGTCGGGTCTGGTTATGGTTCTGTCGGACGCCGGCCGGGCTCCCACAGAAAATTCCGGCCCGATCCGCACTCTAATGTACACAACCAATGATCCAGTCGCATGGGGAGAAGCCATAAAGAAATGTTCAAGGCTATATTAATACTTTTTGTTCCCTATTTTGTATTAATTATGTTCGAGGCTATATCAATCGTGTTCGTGCCCTATCATTACTAATTATGATTGAGGCTATATCTAGAATGTTCGTGCCCTATAATTACTAATTATCTTTGAGGCTATATCAATAATGTTCATGCCCTATCATTATTAATGATGTTCTAGGCTACCCTATTCACTCTTAATAATGTTTGAGGCTACCCTATCATTATTAATAATGTTCAAAGCATTATTTCAAAAGCAAATCATTATTTTTGTTTTATTCGGGTTTATATTCACGTTTGTTTGCCAAATGACCACATGCTACGAATGGATATAGAAAAAGGGTCGTCTAATCCTTGTCTAGGATTTTACCACCAAGTGTCCTCTTGTGATGTCACAAGCGGAAGTGCCCACTCTGATGTTTGACAGAAGGATGAGCTCCTCGGTGGCCTGTACCTGCTCCCACTCCCATTTGTGACATCACAAGCGGGAGGATTTTGAAATGCTTTCGATGCCTGACGAGCGGCCCTCACACTGTGGGTCTCGGTGTGGAGGGAGTGCTTGTTTTGACCCACCTGTCGGCCCTGGTTCCTGAAGAACTCTCCAGTGTTCTGGATGACCTGCTGATCTGACAGGAGGCTGTAGGGCTGCTCCTTACACAGCGTGAACACCTCCCACAGTGTCACACCGAACGCCCACACGTCACTGGCCGTGGTGAACTTCCCCTGGAGCAGGAAGACAATAAGGATAGTAATGACCTCCTGCAACGTATTACGCCGACATTTTACAATGACCTTTTCTTAGTGTGATGATTTGTTGATCACTATTTCTATCATCTCTACAGACCAGCTCCCCACAGGGCTGTACAGCTGGTAGGCTGGCACTCCCACTAGCCATGTCACAAGTAGATACTCGTGACAGGGTGATGTCACAAGTGTACCGACCAGCAGGATGCTCTCCCAGGCCATCCAGCGGATGGGCAGCACGGCACGGCCCTGGATGCGGTAGTAGTCGCTGCTGTACAGGTTTCGGCTCATGCCGAAATCGGCAATCTTGATGGTGAGGCGCCGGTCCAGAAGGCAGTTCCTTGTGGCGAGGTCGCGGTGCACAAAGTTAAGGGAGGCCAGATACTTCATCCCTGAAGAGATCTGGACTGACATGTGGAGCAGGTCTGACAGACTGGACACCAGAAAGAAAGAGTGAGAAATAAGGATGTTGTTAGCATGTGTTAGCCTGTTGTATATACATCTATTGTATATCTACATCCGTATGTACATCTGTATGTGTATGTTGAAAGTATGTTTTAGCATGTTGTATTTAATGGACGAATGTTGTTTGACGAATGACGAATTGACGAATGTTGTGTGTTATAGATTGATCTGATGATGGGTATGTTGTTAACATGTGTTAGATTGACTCCTTCACCTGATGAAGGGTATGTTGTTAGCATGTGTTAGCTTGACTTCTTTACCTGACGGAGGGTATGGTGTTAGCATGTGTTAGCTTGACTCCTTTACCTGACGGTGGGAATGTTGTTATGTGTGCAAGCAGGTGGAAGTTTAACTCTTTTAGAGGGTATGATGCTAGCCTCTGTTAGCATGTGTTACCATGTGTTTATGTACAGTATGTTACCATTGGTTAGCGTGACTCCTTTACCTGACAGAGGGCATGTAGTTAGTGTATGTTAGCGTGACTCCATTACCTGACAGAGGGTATGTTGTTAGCATGTGTTAGCGTGCTCTCGATCTCCCGCTGGGACAGGAACATGTTGAGGTCTCCGTTCTCCATGTACTCTGTAACCATGCACAGCGGGTCGGATGCCACGCAAACACAAAGCAGCTGGATGATGTTGGGGTCGCTCAGCCGGGACATTATCTTTATCTCCTTCAGGAAGTCGTTCCTAGTGGACAAGAGCCTGGAGTTAGTAGTTAGCCTCGAGTTATCAGTTATCCTAGTGTTAGCAGTTAGCCTGGAGTTAGCAGTTAGCAGGGATTTAGAAGTTATCCTAGTGCAAGCACCTAGGCTGAAGGTAGAATTAGCCAGGGATTAATGAGGTTAATGAGGAAGTAGGCATGGAGTTTGCAGTAAGTGTAGTGTCAGCAGTAAGCCAGAATTTATCACAGAGTTAGCCTGGAGTAAGCAGTTAGCCTGGAATTAGTGGTTAGCCTGGAATTAGCAGTTAACCTGGAGTAAGGAATTAGTCTGGAATTAGTAGTTAGCCTGGTATGGGTAGTTAGCCTGAAGTTAGCAATTAGCGTGAACATATGAGTTAGCCTGGAGTTTGCAGTAAATTCCAATTCATAGTCCAGCCATGCCATGACAGAAAAAAGAAAAAAGTCCACTGGGGTACATGCTGACAACATGCTATAAAGAACAACCAATAGCAGACACTTGTTGTTAATGATTTGTAGCGCATTGATTCTGAACTGTTTACATGCAGGTGTCCTGTTAGTGAAAAGTAACTGTGCATTTCATATAGTACCGCAAATATAGAAACAGTGATGACAGATGGACAGGTACATAGACAGACACACATACTAGCAATGGATAAAAGTGTCTGCTAAATGCTCTAAATGTAAATGTAAACAGACGGACAGACAGCCAGCCAGACAGACAGACTGACAGACAGACAGACGGACGGACGGACAGGTACATAGACAGACATATGGACAGGTAGACAGACAGACAGGTGGACTGACAGACAGGTACCTGGCCTGGCTCGTTGCATCGGCTCTCAGCTGCTTGACGGCCACCAGGACAGCTCCTCCAGGTAGACCCTCCCCCTCACACAGGTGGACCTAGGGGAGGGGGAGAGAGGGGGAGAGAGACGAGAGGGGAGGGGGTTCACATCAGAAAAAACTGACTTGTTCCCACAGAGCCAGGAGCTGAGACAGGATGTAGACCACAGACAGTTCCTTGATGTCTTACGCAGACTGAGACATTAACAGTCACTGGACACTCAAAGTGTTGCTGCTGCCAATGCTGTGGTTCAGCGGCCCACCACTAGGGGCATCTTACCACAGCGCCAACATCTGCAGACTTTCTCTCAGCCCTGGACGGTAAACTTCAGCCAAACTGCAGTTATGATATTCCAAAAACATTGCTTGGCAAATAACAAATAATTCATTTTCCTGTATTATGAGACATCAGTTCTTAAATTGTTTTTAAAATAATACACAGATACACATTCTACAGTTATAGCCAGTAATGTCTCTGGAGATGATAAAGACTCATTCTGTGGCCCAGTTCCAGTTCCTGGAATTAGTTTGATTCACTCCTGACCATGACCTCATGTTTGCACTGTGCGGGAAATCAATATTTTACTTTGTTTTTACCTTTTTGTAGTACATTGTTATTTCTTCTTTGTAAAAATGTAAAGGTTTATTTTCTCTTTTGAATTGAGAGAGAGAGAGAGAGAGAGAGAGAGAGAGAGAGAGAGAGAGAGAGAGAGAGAGAGAGAGAGAGAGAG
>JAOPUI010000008.1:20374571-20389150 GCA_027123135.1 Urophycis floridana | reverse complement strand
CCCCCCCACCCCCCCCCCCCCCCCCCCCCCCCCCCCCCCCCCCCCCCCCCCCCCCCCCCCGCCCCCCCCCCCCCCCCCCCAGAGACACAAATCAGAACAAAAGACAATAAATGTATCAACCGATTAGTTCAGTAAATAGATGTGATGGATAAAATTCAAATTGAAATCCAATTCCATTGTTATTACTGTAACCAATTCTAACGTTCCTTACAAAATATTATTGTATTATGATTAAAAGTTTTTTTTTTTGGACAAAGCCATCCACTGAAACCGATTGGTTGAAACAATAAACCAACCGACCAATCGGATGTTAATTATGTTGTCATGGTTACCAGGAGAACCCGCCCCCACTACTCAATGGTGGACAAATGATTGATGACGCATCTGCGCCCCGCTTCTGATTTATTCAAGTTATTATAATATAGATTATAGTGTTATATATTGACATGCCTTCATTCCATTTATTAAACTATATATCATATGATTGTATATCGACTGGATTTATTAAAGTCTCCCTGTCATGGGTTATTGCTGTTCGTTCCGAATTGTAACTTGTGTGTCTGTCATGGTTTATAGTTTTAATATAGTTGTAACCTGTGTGTTTATTATAGTTCGTAGTTTTAATATAGTTGTAACCTGTGTCTATGTCATGGTTTCAATATCGCCACTATGGACCAAACACGTTCTCATGGCAACCCTCCTGTCGCAAAGCCTGTGCCGTAAAACCGGAAGGTTTACGGCCGAACACGTGTGTCGTGTTGTCGCCTGTAACGTCTTCCCACAGTCCGCATGAGACCTGTTTCATCAGGACCAGAGTGACCCGTTTGGTCGATAAGTGTACCACGGGTCATCGTACTGGTTCTGGTACTGGTACTGAGACAAGAGCAGGAGACCCAGTGACATATGTGTGGGTTCGGTTAGTGCGTGTTCTAACACACCATGCTGTATCTAGTGGGGCTGGGCCTCGGAGACGCTAAGGACATCACAGTGAAAGGTCTGGAGGTGGTGAGGAGCTGCTCCAGAGTCTACCTGGAGGCCTACACCTCCGTCCTGACAGTGGGAAAGGAAGCGCTGGTGAGGCTACTTACCATATGATATCTCAGATCGGTACATGGATGCACATTTGTAGTATTCATATAGTGGTACATTTGTGTGTAATTGCTGTATTCATATATTTTGACAGTTATGCATATTTGTAGTATTGAATTGAAGTTTCAAGGATATGAAATCCTGCCAACCAGAAACGTTGCCTGTTTTTAGTGTTTTGTATGGTTAGTCAGATCACTAACCAGGTTATGTTAACCAGGTCAGTAAGGCTATGTTAACCAGGTTAGTTAGATTACTAACCAGGTTAGACTATGTTACCCAGGTCAGTAAGGCTATGATAACCAGGTTAGTTAGATTACTAACCAGGTCAAACTAAATTAACCATGTCAGTAAGACTATGTTAACCAGGTTAGTTAGGTTACTAACCAGGTCAGACAATGTTAACCAATTCAGCAAGACTGTTAACCAGGTTAGTTAGATTACTAACCAGGTCAGACAATGTTAACCAGGTTAGTCAGATCAATAGCGTGTTCACTCTGCAGGAAGAGTTCTATGGCAGGGAGCTGATCCTGGCTGATAGAGACCTTGTGGAACTGGAAGCAGAGGAGATTCTAAAGGAGGCCGACTCCAGCGATGTGGCCTTCCTGGTGGTCGGAGACCCTTTTGGGTAGGTGGGGGTGGGGGCGGAGCAAACGAGTGCCCATCAAGCTAACCATCAAACATGTTATAATCATTTTGTATCATGTATTTTGTGTCACTTTTCTGACATATTCTGATCTGAATCTACTTTTTCTATTATATTAATATGGCCAAGTTTGGAAGTAGGATATATAATTGAATCCTTGGATTGCATGTTGACATTAAACTAAGTTTGTTCACCACCATTAAGTCGCTGGCTTGGGGAGTATAGCAGTGGTATGGCAGCATAGTGCTGTTGTACTTATAATGTAATAATATGTGGTAATCCAAATAAAATAATCAGAATCACACAAACAAAACATAGAACTCGGTAGTTGATGTAGTTGGAAAGTTTTTTTGTTAGTTTGTTAAAAAGATATTGGATATTCACGCTCTGAATCACAGCGATGTGACAGAAAAGTAAAGACGTGATGACCAGTCTGAGTCTGAGTCTGTCTGAGTCTGTCTAGTATGTCTACCTATACAGGTTAAAGTGACTTAATTTACTGTATATAATACAGATTAAAGTGATTTAACTCATTGTATATAATACAGGCTAAAGTGACTTAACTTCTTGTATATAATTCAGTTAGACTGACCTAACATAGACTGTATATTGTACAATGGGGTTAGGGTTACTGTTAGGTTATAGGAGGGTTAGTCCAACCCCCCCCCCAACCACCGCCACCACCACCTCAATGATGCTTCCTACACCCATCCCTAACTCCTAATCCCAACCATACTGTCCCCCGACCTTAGCTTTTTGCTAACTGTGCTAAATCTGCTCCCACCAAAGCCCCCATCTGACTCAGGAATCCCCTTAGTAGGGTTAGGGTCATTACTTGTATAATATTATGTGTATGGCAGTGATCATTGGTGTGTCTTGCAGTGCCACCACTCACAGTGACCTGGTCCTGAGAGCAGTGCATGCTGGGATACCATATCGCGTGGTGCACAATGCCTCCATCATGAATGCAGTGGGCTGCTGCGGCCTGCAGGTAAACCTAATGTTGTCTCGTTGTTAATGAACACAACTTTCACCTTAATCGCCTTGAAGTCACCCATCTATCCTTCCTTACCCAGTGTCCAACCGTCTGTGAGGCTATTGTGAGGCTATTGTGAGCGGAGGCCCCAGCTGTCTCCAGAATACCCCCCCTGCATTCAGACTGGAGGATACGCCCTAAATTTAGATTAACTAGTGTTAGTATATGCTGATTAGATTAGTTAATGTCACTTTACCCAGTTTAGATGAGACAATATTTGCCTCCCCACATATAGGTAAGCTAGTGTTGGATTACATACTCTATGTTTATATTAGTTATTGTTGGCATACCCTCTATGTTGTAGAATAAATAGCATACCCTCCATCCATGTTCTAGAATCGCTAGTGTACCCTCCATCTATGTTCTAGAATCGCTAGCGTACCCTCCATCTATGTTCTAGAATCGCTAGCGTACCCTTCATCTATGTTCTAGAGTAGCTACCCTTCCCATATATCATTTCTAGCATTTCTCTATTTTAATTTGTGTTGCTAGTGTTGGCATAAGAGCTTCCTGGTGTCTTTGTAATCAGATTAGCTGGCATACTTTTAGCTAGTGATAATGTACCATTAACTACAACTAGACAGTTTTTGTGAACTCTGAGTGTTTGCATACTATTTATTAGTGTAAGCCAACTATTAGCTAAAGTAAGCCTGTAATTAGCCAGTCTCAGTGTACTAGTGTTAGCGTAATGGTTAGCTTACTGATGAGCGAGTGTTGTGCATGTGGTGTTCAGCTGTACAGTTTTGGAGAAACGGTTTCCATTGTGTTCTGGGACGACAACTGGCGACCAGAGAGTTTCTACGATAAAATCAAGAAGAATCGCTCCATGGGACTGCACAGCCTCTGTCTACTAGGTGAGACTCTGTCCGCCCACTAGCAAGGCAGCAGTGTTTCAGCAGTGGACCCACCACAAGGCTGGAGAGGAGGGGGGCTCTGGTGGCCCTCCTCCCATGGGAAGGTGTTAATGGGTTTCAGATGAAGCCCATTGGCCTTCTGGTCTGATGCTTTTACGAGCAGCAGATGGCTGATACATATAGGTGTATATGTGTGTGTGTGTGTGTGTGTGTATATGTATATATGTGTAACAATATACAAGTATAATATACAAGTACAATATATAAGCCTTCATGTTGATGCTGCAGGCGGAGGGGAGGGGTTTATTTTGTGACCGTCTCGCTGTTCAGGATCCCTTACATTTATATAGTTATCAAGGTATCTTTCTCTCCTAGATATCAAGGTGAAAGAGCAGTCCATAGAGAACCTGATGAGGTAAGAACCAAGTCTTCACTTTCTTCCTTGTTCAAAATTATAATTGGAAGGAGTGTATGAATTACCATGTTTAAAGCTTCTGACATCAAAAAGATCATATGTGTAATGTTAAAGTTCCTGCTTGGATAGCAATTTTAATATTTCCCCTATATTTTTACTTTAGTTAGTGTTGGCATTCACCTGTATAAATGTTTCTATATTCTTGCACCTAAACTGCTGTAACCAAAAATTTCCCCTTTTGTGGGACAAATAGTTTTTTTTTTTTTTCTTATCTTATAGATGAGATAATGTTAATATCGCTTCCTCTAGGTCTAGTATCAGCATACAAACATACATCTACTATGCTCCTACTAACTACTCGTGTCTCCAGGGGGAAGAAGGTGTATGAAGCCCCCAGGTTCATGTCTGTGAGCCAGGCAGCCCAGCAGCTGCTGGAGATCATCCAGAAGAGGAGAGGGGAGGGGGAGGAGCTGGGTGAGTTCATACTACTCTGTTCATACTTCATACTCCTCTGCGTAGACTGCAGCTTAACCGTTGACATGTCCATGTCGCGATGTAACTCACCCCCCACTGCTCTGAAATGGGGCATTCAGTGAGCCATTGACATACGTTCTATTCCAAATGAGTGATTGGTAGCACACATGCAGTTACAATTCCTAGCAAAGAAGTCTGAGATTGCTAACTGCACGCCTGTCTGTGAGTGGTGTTTTTTTTTCAGTGCAATATTTTTTAAATATACCTCCTTGTTTTTCTTTCATCTCTTTATCTTATTCTGTATTTAAACTGTTTCTATTGTCTGCATCTAAGCTGCTGTAACTGTAAATTTCCCTGTTTGCGGGACATATAAAGGGTTTTCTTATCTTACCTTATACACAGAATCCAAAATAGTGCCTTTGTTGTTTTCTGATGGTAGAATAACTTGTTTACCTGGCAGGAAGCTTTGAGTGAGGTGGTCTGTGATGACGTAGCCTCATCCTGTGCTGCTGTCACCTCGTCTGGTAGCAAGTAGCAGCGCTTTCTGCTTCCAACGGGTGGCTGTGGGGTGGTGGGCCTGCACTGACTACATGGCCCTAAAACCTTTGCCAACTGAAATTCAGCAAACTTTTCGACCAATCGATTGCGTGATGGGAAAGCAAATAATGAAAATATGCACATTATCTCCAGATAAGCATCACACTGCCCCTAGTGGCCTGCACACCACATAGAAGGACCACACGCTTTGGAAAATCCTACTTTAGTTTGTCGTCTGTGTTTGATAATGCGTTGATTTTTCCTAACTCAAAGGCCATCATTAAACAGAAGGGATGAGGGAGCATCACACACATGAAAACAAAAAGGACTTCTGCTTAACGTTTCAGATGTTGGCCGGATGCTGGCCTAACCCTAACCCTTATTCTAACCCTAACGCACAGTTTTGCTGCCACACTGAAGACGATCAGTGATGGTGTCAATTAGTTTAGTAGTAAGAAACTACAGAGCCTAGAATACCATTTTCATTCATAATTCACGTTCATGTTATTTTAAACACGATATAGCCTATCACTCAAACACATCGGTCTCTATGTCCCTCCCCTTTCTCTCCTTAGTAATGCCATCGAGCCACCCACCAGAACAGTCCTTCACAGCAGCGCTTTGAATAGAGAGCCTGTTAGCTTGCTATATGCTAAATGGGTGCTTTCATAGCTGATCATAGGTTGTTGTCATAAAAGCCTCAGTAAGACTCCAGGCCTCACCGTAGCCAAACAGCACATGACAGACCTCAGTTGGTTTTAGGCAACAAATAAACATAGTATTCTATCTAATCTAATCTTTTTTATATATTTTTCCTTCTACTTAATGTTTATTCTGCACCAATTACACCAAGTCGAATTCCTTGCAAGTGCAAACCTACTTGGCAATAAACTTGATTCTGATTCTGATTCTGATCTGATTCTGATTCTGATGTGCATATAATTCTACTTACTGGCTTGAGTTCTTGCTGGAAAAAGTGGGGTCAGACCAAGGCACTCTTCGATGAGGTTAAAAAAGCTTTAATCCAAGTGCTTAGTTCATAATTGAACTCTTAAAAAGCATTTGCTGCCAACATGTTTCGGCCTTCAGTTCGGCCTTCATCAGGGCAAGAGCAGAGTTCTTGCAGGCTTGCTACTTACTGGCTTGAGGCTTCTGTTTTTATATTGTTCTGTATTTGCTCCTGTGACCGTTCAACACTACTGGGTTTGCAGCTGAAAGAATAAGGAAAAAAATGGTCTGACACTCCATGAGAATACATAAAAAAAACCCATGATGGAACAGACAATAATAATGTGCCTTAATGATGGGCAGGTCTATTGAGAAGCCTGTGAACTTACACAAAGTATATACTTAGTCGTCAGTTTCTGTTTTGTTCAGCTTCTTACAGTGTTAGATATGAATAGAATAAAATAATGAAGGGCGACACATTGATTAGAAGAGATGATCAGTAATGACATGCTGGATTCTGGAACATGCGTTTAAAATCTAAGTCTAACACGAAGTTATCTTCCATGGGCTCCTGCTTTGATTTGATTCAGTGATGTTGTTGATTGTGTCTCATGGTTTTCTCAGTAGGATAGCACTATTTGACTGGTTGTAAAGTCCCTTCTACTGTGATGAACTATATTGTCGGTCTCTGCTGATTGTAGCATCAATGTATTCTGATGCATTCTACTGTACAGCTAATAGAATCTGGTTCAAAATAAGGCGTGATTAGATTGGAGCTGTGATCAGGTGTTTAATTCTTACTCCTACTCAGTACTGTTCGACAGGTATAGTAATGTAATCATATCATCATATAATAATAAATAACATCCTGATTTCGATGAACCTCCGAGAGCTCTACGTCATAAAAAAACTACAATAACAATGCGCCAATGCGATCAGCGCATGCGCACACACGATACATCCACGGCGCTAACGTAGCAGCTGCGGCTCGAAGAGAGACGGACTCCCTCCGAGAAAAGGACGCAAATGATTCCCATATGTCCCGTGGTCTCGTTCACCTATGGTATGTATATGTGTTATGGTTGTTCTTTAATATCGGTGAGGGTGGAAGATCCGCCACATCGACACCTGTCTGCTTATACAGCGTTCTACCAGCGATGTAGCCTGATGCTAACGGGAGCTTAGCTGAGTTCTTTAGCGTGTAGCTTAGCATGTAGCCTGTCCCTTTCCCCGCAGTGCCCAGCCGGCTCGGTGAAGATGCCAAGATGGCCACCGGAAACTACTTCGGCTTCACCCACGGCGCCGCTGCGCAATACAGGTAAGAGAGAGGAGGAGAGAGGTGTGTGAAAGAGGAGAGAGATAGAGGTGAGAGAAATGAGAGAGAGAGAGAGAGACAGATGTGTAGTGGTGTCTGATGGATGCTGACTGCTCGTTGTTAAGTGATCTGTCATTTGTTAGCAAAATCGTGTTGTGTTTGTAATATATTCTATGTCATTACCTAATCTCTATATAGACTTGATTCTGGACTGCTGTCACAATCACATTTCTACCTGGATAACTTTAGAAAATAAATGATCATATCAAATAACATCATATCAGTGTTCACATTCAACCCAAATCAAGAGGTTAAAGGAAAAGTCCACCCCAAAACAAAAGCTCCACTCATCAGTGGAGCACCAAGTGAGCTCTCTTTGGGCGAGCCCCCTGGAGCCTGCCAACTGAGCTCTCATTGGGCGAGCCCCCTGTCTTCCGTGACGGTCCGTACTGCTGTGTTCCAGCCAGCAGCCGGGTGCCGGGGTGGCCTACACCCACCCCTCCACGGTGGCCAGCTACACGGTGCACCAGGCCCCGGTGGCGGCCCACACGGTGGCGGCGGCCTACGCCCCAGCCGCCGGGACCGTGGCCGTAGCCAGGCCTGCGCCTGTCGCCGTGGCAGCCACCGCCGCCGCCTACGGGACCTACCAGCCGGCCCACGCCGCCACCGACTACGGCTACGCCCAGCGGCAGGCGGAGGTGCCCCCGCCCCCGCCCCCCGTCACCTCCCAGAACTACCAGGTGAAACTAGGGTCAGGGGTCACTGGCTACACGTCTAGGGTCTGGGGTCACCATGACTTGCAACACAGCTGGGGTCAGGGGTCACCACCAACTACTGCACAGCAAGGGCTAGGGGGGGTCACCTGCAACAGCGATAAGCCTGTCCTATGCCTGTACTATGTCTGCTATTTTAATCTAACGCTATACATAACATCGCATTTATTAATTGAATTGAAATTTGCTCAGATGACTCCCTCCATAGGTTATGCACATGCTACTGCATCCATAGAGGTGGTTGGCTGATGACGTTAACTGGTCGCTGGTATTTATTGTGTGTGTGTGTAGGACTCCTACTCGTATGTGCGCTCCACGGCCCCTGCCGTGGCCTACGACAGTAAGCAGTACTACCAGCAGCCTGTTGCCACGGCGGCAGTGGCAGCACCGCAGCCCACCGCAGCAGAGTCCTATTACCAGACAGGTACCCCCCTCATAACATGAACCTCCCCTCACACACCTGTCCCCCTCCCAAAACTCATCTGTCAAACTGACTTAACATAGCCTGTATATAACACAGGTAAGACTGACTTCATAGACTTACCTGTGTAATATACAGTCTGACTCAACATGGATGTGTCATACATTGTAGACCTGGTTATGGATCAGGAGGGTGTGGTGATGGATGAAGTGAACCTGATGATGATGATAATGGTGCGCCTGTGTGTCTCCCTGTGGCCAGCCCCCAAGCCTCTGTACACCCAGGGCGTGACCCCCTACACCCAGGGGGTGACCCCATACACCCAGACCCAGCAGACTCGGCAGGTGACTGCCATCAAGCCGGCCGCCCCCAGCCCCGCCACCTCCACCTTCTCCATCTACCCGGTGGCCTCGGCTGTGCAGCCTGGGCCCCCTGCCACCGTGGTGCCAGCGTACTCCCAGAGCCCCACCTACAGCACCAACGCTGTGACCTACTCTGGTATACACCCCATAATAATCATGATGATTGCACCACCCATTCTGGTAACCACCCCTGAATAAGTATGACACTAGACTTTGTGTGATCCTACCTCATGCAGGCACCTCCTACTCTGGCTACGAGGCAGCCATCTACTCTGCGGCCTCCAGCTACTATCAGCAGCAGCAGCAGCAGAAGCAGGCGGTGGCCGCGGTGGCTGCCACGGCGGCCTGGACCGGCAGCACCTTCACTAAGAAGCCCCCGTTCCAGAGCAAGCAGCTCAGGCCCAAGCCTCCACCCAAGCCTCCACAGATCCACTACTGTGACGTTTGCAAGATCAGCTGTGCTGGCCCCCAGGTCAGTGACTACAGAGACGGGCCATTTAGGCGCAGGGCCCCTCCCTGTGCTTGGATAGTACAGAGATAGGCCATTAAGGAGCCGGTAGGGGTTAGACAGTACAGAGACCAATCATTAAGGAGCAGGTAGGGGTTAGACGGTTCAGAGACCAATCATTAAGGAGCAGGTAGGGGTTAGACGGTTCAGAGACTAATCATTAAGGAGCAGGTAGGGGTTAGACGGTAGACTGGTCATTAAGGAGCAGGTAGGGGTTAGATGGTACAGGGAAGGGCCATTAAGGAGCCGGTAGGGGTTGGACACTACAGAGACATCGAGGTAGGAGGGATAACCAGTGGACTGTCTTGTCGACAGACATACAAGGAGCACCTGGAGGGCCAGAAGCACAAGAAGAAGGAGGCTGCTCTGAAAGCATCCCAGACATCCTCCTCGTCGGCTGGTGCTGGAGGGGGTCTGGCCCGGGGGACCCAGAACCAGCTGCGCTGTGAGCTCTGTGACGTGTCCTGCACCGGGGCAGACGCCTACGCTGCACACATCCGGGGAGCCAAGCACCAGAAGGTGGGCTCTCAACGTTATTTACACGACACAACACTGAATAACTATTTTTCTATCAAATTGATTTGTGCTCAATTTTTATTTTCCTCATTAATTTAACAAGGGGCAACATTTAGATAGATTTCTCGATATTTTTTCTATATATTGAACTGAATATCCTGAACTTGAGGAATGAGGAATCTCACTTCCCCATCTGTAGTGAAATGCCAGTGATCTCCTAGCCCCCTGCTGTGTCTTCTACCCCGCTTCTGTGTCTCCTAGCCACTCGTTATGTATCCTAGCCCCCTGCTGTGTCTACTAGCTCCTTGTTTTGTCTGCTAGCCCCCTGCTAATCTGTGACTGGTTCTCACCAGGTGGTGAAACTTCACACCAAACTGGGGAAGCCCATACCCTCCACAGAGCCCAGCGTGGTCACACAGACCTCCACCTCCTCCACCACCTCCTCCTCCAACAAGACCTCCACCTCCAGCCTGGGGGCTTCCAACTTGTCCTCCTCGGCCCAGCCCTCCTCCTCCTCCTCCTCCTCCACCTCCACCTCCCAGGTTTCCTCCAGCACCTACCTGAAACCTGTTGCCATGGTTACCGGTGCCACGAGCAAGGCTCCCAGCACCTCCTCCTGTGCCGCCGCCTCCTCCTCCTGCACCTCCTCCACTGTCAAGAAGGTCAACACGCCCAAGATCCATTTTGTTGGTGAGTTGAGGTGATGAGGCAGTTGTGTCAACAGACTTCACAACAGATGTAACGGATGAAGGTTAGGGTTAGAAATGAGACATCGGATGGAATGCTAAAGGGTCAATGATGATGATGAAGGGATCCGGACTCCCTCTACTCCAATGAAGGCATTTGAACACACGAAAGCAGTGATGTGACACCCCTAGAACCATTACTTTCTGAGTCCATCATGGAACCCAATGCAAACCCAAAACAAACCTAAACAAAACCAATCCTAGCAACTGGCCTGCTTGTCACATAAACACACGTCGCCAAGACCAGGAGTTGTCAAGCCGAGGCTTAGGTTTGATCGGTGCAACCGACTTGGTTCATCTCAAGACGGGCCTCAACAAGACTTGGCAGTTGGGACCTTGGTAAATTCAAATTGGTGCAACCCACTCCACTATACACTTCATGTAGCCCTTGTGTGTAGTGGGCCTGGCATGCAAGTCAACTATAGCTAAGCCATCATGTGGAGACACTGTGGAGTTGTTGTTCTCCATTCGCTTCGCGTTGGGTGTTTTCGTGGCAGGCGGTTGAGAAGCCTCCTCTGGTCTTGTGGCTTTCAGGGGGCAACAAGCTGCAGACCGCCGCCAAGGCGGACGAGCCCCGAGCCCCGGGCCCCAAACCGCCGGCGCCCTCACTGTCGGCCGAGGCCAAGAGCGACGTGGCCGACTCGCTGTCGGCGCTGGCCGCCCTGCAGAGTGACGTGCAGCCGGTGGGCCACGACTACGTGGAAGAGGTACCGGGGGAAGTGGGTTCCCCCACTGATGGGCTTTCTATTGGTGGTCCCTGGAAAGGAGTTTAAGTTGGGAAATGTGTCTTGATATTCAACAAATGTTCTCGCTCTGGACGACGGCGTGTGCGAGGAACCAAAAAGAGGTGATCACCATACGAGTCTGGGTGTGTAGTGGCGTGTGCCTGGCCGGGGTAGAGCCTTCCATCAGGACTGTGGAGCCACTTCCCAAAGCGGAGGCCCGTCTCAAGGCAAATTCAAGCGGAGGTGCTACGGTTGTGTCCACCCAACCGCGTGTCCAAAACGCTGTGCAAATTCAGAAAAACACAAACGCATCGACCCAGCACGGAAACACAAATGCCAGAAGGCTAATGCAAAACGCAAATGCAAAACGCAGTAAGGCTAATACAAAAGCCACAACACTACTGAAGTGAGTGTCCATGAATGTTGACGGCGTAGTGGGCCCGCTGTTACACTCGTACGGCATAAAATAATAACTTTGAAACGTTACCTTCACTTGTGGCAGGCTTATCAGCGTCATGCAAACTGCAGAATGCTCTTTTCAGAGTGCAAGTTCCTCTCCTCATGTGGGAGCAGTTATGGCCGCTTCATTGTCATCATCTGTTGACACTCACTTGCATTGTTTTGGCTTTTGAGTTTTCCGTGAATGCGCGTGTGTTTTTAAGTGTTGGACGTGCAGTCGGTTTGCCCCGTAGCGTCCTGCTAGCTCCACAACAGTAGCAAGCCATTGAAAATGCAGGAAGCTGCAATGTGAATGCAATGCACGCAGATTGTGTGAAATACAGGTTGAACTGACTTTCATTAGCGCTTGCAGCCTACAGCGAGGAAAAAGCCGACAGCCATCCTTCTCCCCGTGCGTGATTATGTTTTGATTCAGAGTGCGTTTTGATTGTGCAGTGAGTCAATCTGATGGGGCTAGCTCTACAGCGAACCAGGCCCTCACCCTTTTAAATGGTCAAGTAAAGCCAGGTGTGGCGCGAGTCATCCCAGCTAGACTCTAACTCAAGTGTTCCTCCCAGGTCCGTAACGATGAAGGTAAAGTGATCCGCTTCCACTGTAAGCTGTGCGAGTGCAGCTTCAACGATCCCAACGCCAAGGAGATGCACCTGAAGGGCCGCCGCCACCGGCTGCAGTACAAGGTGTGTGGCTGGGAGCTCCTGTAGAGGATACCGGGTATACCAGGTATACCAGGTATACCAGGTGCACCAGGAGCTGTGGATGGAAGCTGACCCGCTCCCGTGGTGTCGTTTCAGAAAAAGGTGAACCCTGACCTCCAGGTAGAGGTGAAGCCCAGCATCCGCGCCCGGAAGGTCCAGGAGGAGAAGATGAGGAAGCAGATGCAGAAGGAGGAGTACTGGAGGAGGCGCGAGGAGGAGGAGCGCTGGAGGATGGAGATGAGGTGTGGGTCTGGGTGGCGGTAGAAGGAGGGTGCCTTCCCCGTATTGCCCCTACCTGGTCCTTAATGGCCTGACTTGTAATGATGAGGCTGTTCTCCCCAGGAGGTATGAGGAGGACATGTACTGGAGGCGCATGGAGGAGGAGCAGCACCACTGGGACGACCGGCGCCGCATGCCAGACGGCGGGTATCTGCAGGGCCCCCCCGGGCCCCCCGGGCTACTGGGGGTCCGGCCCGGCATGCCCGGCCCTCAGCCCCTGGGGCCCATGGTAGGACCCACCCCCAATGAGCAGGATACTGCTGGTTGTGTTCTACATGTCACGTATCTAAGTCATCCTTTGATCATCATCTGTAGCTTATTTATATGTAATCTGTCTGTAGTTCATATGTTATCTGTAGTTTATGCATTTATCTTTTTGTCTTTAGTTTACTATCCATTTGTAGTCTATCTGTTGGTAATATTGACTTGCGATTGCATGTGGCAGCCCCCCCGCCGGCCAGACTCCTCTGACGACCGCTACGTGATGACCAAGCACGCGGCCATCTACCCCTCCGAGGACGAGCTGCAGGCCATCCAGAAGATCGTGTCCATCACGGAGAGGGCCCTCAAGCTGGTGTCGGACATCATCACGGACCAGGACAAGGAGCACGACGGGGAGAAGACCGACCCGCCCAAAGACAGGTGGGGCTCCTCCTCCTGGCTGCTGTTGGGCTTGGCTTTGGGCGGTGGAAACGTGGCTCCACCTGGCTGCTGCTAGGGGTTGGCATGCACATGTAACATGTGCTGTGTGTGTGTGTTTGTGCAGAGCCCTGAAGGGGGTGATGAGAGTGGATGTTTTGGCCAAGGGACTGCTCCTCCGCGGGGACCAGAACGTTAACCTGGTGCTGCTCTGCTCCGAGCGGCCCACCCACAGCCTCCTGACCCGCA
Source organism: Urophycis floridana (assembly GCA_027123135.1). NCBI lineage: Eukaryota > Metazoa > Chordata > Actinopteri > Gadiformes > Phycidae > Urophycis > Urophycis floridana. The sequence continues at coordinate 20,375,467 of JAOPUI010000008.1, read as the reverse complement.
TCGTGGAGCACCTGCCCAAACAGCTCACGGTACCCCTCCTTTAATCATGTGTTTGCTGATGGAGTTGTACCCCTCCTGTAGTTATTATTTATTTTTTTTACTGCCTGAGCTCAGTGCTAACTCCCTTTTTGAACTGATGTAAGGAACATTATAGCGAGGGAGAGCAGAAGAAGCAAAGATTTTGAAAGTAGACAGACCACAAACCAGAGTCTGACCTGTATGTTTAATATGGAATCAAGGCCATGGTAAAATGCAGGGCTATATGCTCACATTGGGTAACCACCTTGAAGAGATGGGGTACATAAATTTATGGTCTACAGAACTGTATGGTCTAGACCATAACCTCACTCATTGGCAGCAAAGAACGAGAGGCCATGCTGCTCTGTGACTCTCAGTCGAGGGAGAGAAAAGCTTCATAGGTCATGGGTTCTACATGGCTAATCAGTTTCATAAATCATAGGTTCTACGTGGTTGATCAGCTTCATAGGTCATAGGTTCTACTTGGCTGACCAGCTTCATAGGTTATAGGTTCTACGTGGCTGATCAGCTTCAAGGGTCGTGTATCTGGTGTGGTCAGCTTGTCATTATGTTTCTATGAGCTGCCAAACGATACCTCTGCAGGTTGTGACTCCGGAGAAGTATGAGGTGAAGGGCTCGGTCCAGGAAGCCGCCATCATCCTCACGTCCTGTTCAGAGCCCAAGATGCAAGTGACCATCACTCTGACGTCGCCGGTCATCAGGGAGGATGGCGTCCAGGAAGGAGGTCTTGCTCCCTACTCCTCTCACTTCCTCTCTCCACCCTTCTCCTTTTTCTCCTCATCTTTCTCTCTCCACCTTCTCACTTGTATATATATATGTATATATATATATATATATTCATATATATAAATTAAGTC
>JAOPUI010000008.1:20313867-20324741 GCA_027123135.1 Urophycis floridana | reverse complement strand
CCCCCCCCCCCCCCCCCCCCCCCCCCCCCCCCCCCCCCCCCCCCCCCCCCCCCCTCAGTGGATTCACGTCTGGTGGTCCCTAATCCCTCGAGGCACATCATCAGATCCCTGCTTCTCTCCTTAGCATGCAGGGCTGCTGACGTGGAGGACGTGTTTCTGGATGCGTCGGACCAAGCCACAAACCGCACATTGAGTCCATCGTTTTAAAAGCCGAGAAGGGAACAGGGAGCATGAGGCCTACCGAGGATCTCCTGGAAACACGCCATCGTTGCTCACAAACCAAAACTGAAACCAGACCGCTGCAGCCCGACTAACAGAGTAGTGGTAGCATCTCCCGGCAACACAGCAGAAGGCAACGCTTGCTATGCTAGCAGACCTAGCAACAACCATCGCTATGCTTGAACGGCTAGCAAACAGACACATCCTTGGTGGCACTTGAGCAGCAGAACCACGAGGCAACACATGCCGCACCAACGAACATGCCCCGTTTAAAGAGTCTGGTCGCCATGGTGACGCATGCTGTTTTTTTATGGAATCAAGTAAAAATGCATTACCAACTAGTGGAAAGTGAAACTATCACAATAATCCACGGTCTTCCTTCTCACTGTATTTCTATGCTGATTCAACCAGCTGCCTGAATCTCCACATCTCCAGAGAAGCTGGAGATGGGGTCTCCATGCACGTGGACCCCTGCGCCCTGACAACAACACCCTCAAAGGAAATGGAGTCCATGTCCACAACTGCAGGGCTACACTTGTAATACCTTGGTCCCAACAGAAAAACAGCTGGGAGGTTTTATATATATATATATATATAATTCACATTGACTAGCACCTAGTGCAGCCAGCTGTCAGCCGGCGGCCCTATAGGGCTCAAGCATCTGATGAGACCCTCGGTGATGAAGAGCAGGTTTTTAGTAGAGCTAGGTTTAGGCAGTCTCAGAATACAAATAAATCCAATGCAAACCCAAATTAACAGTACAATATAAACATGAAAAGACACAAACGGATGTATACCTAAGAACCCACAGCTCCATCTTGACATTTGATCCTCTACTGAAAGAAGAGAATAGAATCGCACCATAAGGCCAAAAGCTGGTGATAAAGACAATGTTCTGATTGAAGGCCATTACATCATAACATGAGGTGGAAAAGCAATACAGAAGCCTTGTTGTGACATGCTTACTAGTTTGTTTTGGAATTGCTTTTCATTGAGCCAACAATGGTTATGATGGACTCAAAGTTAAAGAGTCCAGTGGCTGCCAACCTAATGGCTCTATGGGTGTCACATGACTTGATCATGTGTTGCCCCGACTCTGGACACCTCATTGTGTTGCCTTCAGCGTTGTGTGCTCCACAGGCCGCATTCAATCTGACAATGTAGTAACATACAAGAGACAAGCAGCGAAGGACCAAAGAACATATAGCCATTTCTGGCGGTGAATGTGCAGAGCTCCACCCGGCCTGCACCCACAGCTGAAGGTGCAGAGCTCCACCTGGCCTGCACCGACAGCTGAAGGTGCAGAGCTCCACCCGGCCTGCACCAACAGCTGAAGCTCTGGGCCGTTTTTATTCTACTCCAGAGCCGAGCCCTCCTGCCGGCTTGACACGGCTGCAGAGGAAACACACACCTCGCCACACATCTTGTATGGCACTTCTTGTACCTCCAAGGTTTTGAAATTTGCCAAAACCTTGGCTGAGGACCAGAGAGGAGCGCGGCGCTCAGTGCTGCCCGGTGAAGGCCGGGCTCTCTGGGCCGTTCCTACCTGGAACATGTTGTCGTCCGTGGTGCTGCTGCCCCGGGCAGAACCGCCCGGCCGGGACGGCTCGCCCCCCTTCGGCTTCTTCGCTGCTTTCTCTGGAGCACTCGGCTTCTTCCTCTTCACCTGGAGACACGACCGTCAGGTGAGTCGTTACATATACGCCTTGTCTGCTATTGGCCGTTACATGTACACCTTGTCTGCTATTGGCCGTTACATCTACACCCTGTCTGCTATTGGGTGTTACATAAAGAACCTTCTCAGCTATTGGTCGTTAGATACAGAACCTTCTCAGCTATTGGTCGTTAGATACAGAACCTTCTCAGCTATTGGTCGTTACATACAGAACCTTCTAAGCTATTGGTCGTTACATACAGAACCTTCTCAGCTATTGGTCGTTACATACAGAACCTTCTCAGCTGTTGGTCGTTACATACAGAACCTTTTCAGCTATTGGTCGTTACATAAAGAACCTTCTCAGCTATTGGTCGTTAGATAAAGAACCTTCTCAGCTATTGGTCATAAAGAACCTGCTCAGCTATTGGTCGTTACATATAGAACCTTCTCAGCTATTGGTCATTACATAGAGGGCCTACCAATTGGTAATTTCCATTACTACTTTCTCATTAAGCAGATGCTTTATCAAATCAACAGGCACAGCAAATGCAATTTGCCACTCATAATCTGGTAATAACTACATTTTAAATGTAATCTGCAACTCATAATCTGGTAATAACTACAGGTTACGTGTAATCTGCAACTCATAATCTGGTAATGACTACAGGTTACATGTAATCTGAAACTCATAATCTGGTAATAACTACAGGTTAAGTGTAATCTGAAACTCATAATCTGGTAATAACTACAGGTTAAGTGTAATCTGAAACTCATAATATGGTAATAACTACAGGTTAAATGTAATCTGAAACTCATAATCTGGTAATAACTACAGGTTAAATGTAATCTGCAATTGATAATCTGGTATTAACTACAGGTTAAATGTAATCTGGTTAGTGGCGAGTCTCTCGGTGTACATACCTTCTTGGTCTCTACTTCGCTGTCTGAGTCGCTGCCAGATGTGGACGACACCACTTCCTTTGATTTAGGCATTCTGGGAAAATGTCAACACACATTTGAGTAAAGTGCAACACTGGCACCTAGTGACCGCTCAGGTGAAAGTTACACAGAGAAATGAATCCCAAATTTGCTTCAGCTAAAGTTGGTAACCTACTGAATAAAACAAGCACTTGGAGACCATGTATGACTGCACTAGACCCCTGTCTTTATCTTGTGTTGCACTGCTTCTGGAAAGGCTCTACAAGTGTCTACAACAGGCGGTACAGTTACAATGTTTTGTAGCGTCAGGAGTTGTTAGCCTCGATCAAGTCAAATGGATTTATTCAGTTTCAACACATACATCAAACTTCTAAGCAAAGACAACATTAGATGACAATCCCTCGCCCCCCACAACATATTGACAATACCTCTATCTTAAGGTATTGATCCTCTATCTTATTGTATTGACACTACCTCTATAATAATGTATTGATCCACCATCATAATGTATTGATACTACCGATATAATAAGGTATTGATCCTCTATCATAATGTATCGACACTACCTCTATAATAATGTATTGATCCTCTATCATAACTTATTGATACTACCTCTATCATAACGTATTGATCCTCGATCATAATGTATTGATACTACCTCTATCATAACGTATTGATCCTCTATCATAACATATTGATCCTCTATCATAACATATTGATACTGCATCGTGGACGTTTGACTCAATCAAATAATAACCACTCCCCATATCACAGTTACAGCAGTATACATATGATCAATATGTATATCAGTTATCTACATGGTAAGGTAAAGGGGGAGTAAAGGTTATGCTCAGTACTGGTTCCTCAGTCATACTAACTGCTGGTAGTTAGTCGTTGGTTAGCAACACGTGGGCACACGTGTTGACGGTTAATAACGGTGCATCACTGAGTACTGTGAGGATGTGAACTGGTAGACATTCAGACTGGTCCTCCTCCTACAGTATGTACAAGGGCTGTAGGCTCTATGGCTCATTGTTCCTCCATCCCACAGCTAGAGAACATTGGTATTTATTTACAGTGGACACCGTTGGTGGTTTGGAAAGTTATTTTACTATCAGCTCAGTTTGGACATTTAGCCACAATTGTATTCACACACAATACACAGAGCAAATCAGCATATACATTAGACATTTAGAACAAGTACAGCTCTGAATGTTGGTAGGATCGTGCAGGCTCAGCGAGTGTGTAGGCTGTGTGTGTAGGATGTGTGTGTGTGTGTGTGTGTGTGTGTGTGTGTGTGTGTGTGTGTGTGTGTGCTGTGTGTGTGTGCTGTGTGTGTGTGTGCTGTGTGTTTAGGCTGTGTGCAGACTGCACGTGTGTGCAGCCAGCCGCTGCCAGCTCGTGACGTCTGGCCTACACGGCCTCCCGTCCACATTGCGAACATCACGGCGCGCTCAGAGCGCGGTTAGCACGGCGAGCTAACCGTTAGCACCTGACGATAGACATGTAGCAGCAGCACCATGTTGCTTAGCGCCACGGCTATTCCTCCCGGCTAGGATGCTCCACACGCCTAGCTACAGCAGCTCGCTCGGAGCTAAGAGCTAATAGCTAATAGCTAACAGCTAGCTCCCTGGTTTCCCGTTAGGTTATCAAACCACTAACCTTCATACCATAGAGAACATATAAGACAGCAGCATGAGTGAGCGGTGTGGACGGAGGGTCTTACGTGTCTCCGGAGTCAGGTAACCGCTCTGTCGAGTAGGATGAGGATAAGGAACAGGAGTAGGAGTAGGAGGAGCAGAAGAAGGAGGAGGGGGCGGCTCGAGACGAGTCCGGAATTAAACAACTCGCGCCTCAGAATGTGCGCGTGCACGTGCCGGATGACGCGCAGCCTCAGTTTAATGAGCGCATAAACCTGGTGGTGATGCTCCTCATACTGGTAACATGGTGAAGATGTGTACAGGTTTACTTTGTTGGAGCTGTTTTTTTATATCAGGTATTTTAATACTTTTAAGAGAAACGATGGAGTTGATGGATGTTTTAATTGCAAAATATAACACAAACATGTCGAAATGTTCTCACAGTAACAGCTACTATAGTTATGATTGATGGGGATTATAGTTGCTGTAGTAAATGTACTGTCCTCGTATCCCAGGAACACAGCAGAGGCGTCTTGATGCACACCCACAGTAACCAGTCTCTGAAGTGTTTAATCCAGTTTAATTCACCAGTTTACAAGCCAGTGCTTCAAGCACTGAAGTATACATATTGATTTCTTTATATACAGCGAGGATCCATGAGGGTTTCCTGGAAGGAGACACGCAGACTGCTTCCACATTCTGACTCAGGTTCACGTGGGTCTGGCGGGTCCTGGCGATGAAGTGGTTCTGGTCCGCTCACCTCCCAAACCCCCGCGCCAAATTGGCGTCCGTCTCCGCAGCCTCCTTCAGGACCTGCATCATCAGGGCATTGCGCTTCCGCGTCTCCTCCAAACGCATGGGGTTCGCCTCCGGGAGGTGCTGGTGGGCCAGAACACATTAAGAACTCCGTAAGTCAAATTAATCAGTCCAGTCCGTCATCACAGCTGCTCCCGTCCGAACGGGCTTCACAGGTCCACGCTCACGCCTCAGCCCTCTACCTGAATGAGGAACCCCCAAACCCAGAGGGAAGGGACCACAGAGTAGCATCCGGCCGTATGTGAACCAAGAACACTACATGAAACAAAACATCAACATGAGACTTTTAATTTATTCAGCCACTTCCTGTAAAATATGAACCTCTGCTTCACGTGTCACCCAGGTTGATGGCATGAGCTCAGCGTGACAACACCATAGAGACAACACAAGACCACCAAGGTGATGCCCCTGAATGGAGTGGTTTCATACGGTACTAATCTGACGCTGGCGCAGAATATGTACTTTTATATATTTATTCTTTTTTTTCCCTTGTAGATCATACATACTTAACGACTAACTGTAATCGGTTGGGAGATGTACACGTTATAGTGCTATTCAGAAAGACGGCCCCGTTTCCTTGGATGTCCCCAGCCTTGCCCTCTCCAACATGGCGGAGCTGTCGCGTGACGTCTGGACAACATTCAAGTTACTCCAACACTCAATGGTGGGAAATGTCGTATTTAGCCTCTCAAACTGCGTTTCCCAAAATGATTGTTACATGGTATCTCGCAGCCGTGGACACGCTGCGGTTCTGGACCCCTTAACCAGATGTTTCAGGTGTTCTGCGTCTTGTAACGTGTAGTCACAAAGCCACCAACAGCTAACTGCTCCTCCAACATGCTCATAATCACCTTGATCATCTCCTTTCTCCGCTCCTCCGACGGAGACACGATGGCCCACAGCCCGAGCGCAACCCCCAGCGTCCCCACGCAGCCCACCCAGGCGAGCACGGTGCGTAGCGCTCCCATCCTTCAGTTCGGGATCAGAGTGAACCGAGCCGCAGGGTACCACACTGGGACAGCGTAAACAGGGATCCACATTTACAGCACTCCGCCGTACGTGTTATGATTATGTATCCGTGGTGCAGTGCATTGTGGGTCCATGGCTATATAACCTCTGGTGGTTGTGGTTCCCAGTGTACTACACAACGCCGAGAACCACCAGGATCACTCACGAATCTACTGGGAACCTACTATGTACACACGGATATTATTCCGATTACTTATTATTTGATATTTTACTGTAGTGGTAGAGATGCTCTTTCCACTAGAGGGCGGCACATCCACACTTAATGTTCAAACGCATATATGCTTTTAAGGCACTAGCGTTGTTAATGAGGGGCGGGACACTACAATCATGTGTTAATACAAAAAAAAACAGTTTAATCATTGGAGTTCGGATCACGTTGGAATGATCAACAGCTTTCACAACTTATGGTTCCACCACATGCACATCATCCCATCCTCCCAGGACCCGCCTACCGCCGCAGCAGCCAGCAGGTGACCTCAGAGAAGCACTGATGGCATGGCGCTGGACTAAGCTAACTGGACTTCCAGAAGTAATGGGCTACTGTCTTGAGAAACCCTCCAATATGAACCCAAGCACCTGGTCCTCAAGTCATCGTTGAACAGGACGACCCAGACATTAGTCCAACAGGTATCAAATCTCAAAACGTCAACATGTATAAAATGCATCGCAAATCCCACGATGAACTCAAAAAACTATCAAATAAGGAGGAAAAAACGTTCACCCGAGAGAATAGAAACCAAACATGGCTGGACGCTAGAAACACCTTCACCAGCAAAGAGCCCAGTAAGGGTGTGAGACTGAGTCCTGAGGCTTGGGGTTACCAACCAGCAGAATGTCTGGATGTGTTCATCATCACAGCACAAAACGGACAAAACTGGAATCAGATAAGATTAAAAACAATCAAAAGATACTGTGGAGTGTGTGGATGATGGCTGGTTTAAGCAGGCTACCGAGGCCCGAGTCAGACTGATCGGACTCTGGGGCTGGTGGGGACGCACACCTGTTGTTAATTAAACCAGCCATCACCACACACACCCTCACACACACAATTAGCATTCTGTGTCCTTTTCTGGAGCAGTAAAAGCCACCTGGTGGTGTGTAGCCTTGGCACTGCTACAGATACCAATAGGGCTTGTACATCAGAGTGCATCATAGGATTTCATGTTGGCCATACACCACCATATTGAGAAGACTCAACAGAGGTTTAGTACGCCAACCTCAACATAAATATACCTTATAAAGAAACACTGGCAGTTAACAACAAAACCTACCAAATACCAATGACTACCGACATAAGTAACATCCCACCCTCCTGGTACCACAATGGAGGGGGTCACTGCAATTTGACTTTGTGATGTACAAGCCCTGTTCCGTTAACTGCTCATAAAACTAAGGGGAAACATTCTTCACCTTTATTAGATTGGACCTTCAATTGGAATTGACAATTAACCTTTTTACAGGGAGAGTGGAAAGACACGGGCCATTACACTTACAACAGTATTTGAACGCAACGCAGGATAAATGAACGTTATTGCTGTGGGGAATATACAAAGAAGACTCGCTGTGCTTCACTTGTACTTCAGGAGAACGTTGGACAGCCTCCACGGGCAGCCCAGGGAAACGGTACGTTTGTTTGAAGGTGTTCAGTAAAAAGCGACCCGGGGAGCTCTTCTCTCTCTCTCTCTCTCTCTCTCTGCTCCCGGTGGGTCGGGCACCGGTCAGACAACACAACCATCAGGTCCGGCTCAGTCCAGCGAGATGATGTCCGATATGCTGCCGGGCCCGCCGCCGCCCCCGGTGATGACGCAGGTCTCGTGGGCCGAGGGCCCGGCGTGGACGCTGGGGTCGTAGCGCGCGCTGGACGACGTCACCAGCGCTGAGCTGCTGGCTGCTGCTGCTGCTACGCTCTGCAGGCTCCCAGACAGGTTGTCTAGGAACATGGGGGCGCGGTAATGCTGCTCGCACACGCACACGAACACACACACACACACACACATGCAAATGAATGAGATCATCAGGCCCGTGTGTGGCAACGGGTAGAGTTACAGACAGGGCTACACATAGAGCTAATGATAGAGCAGATAGGGCTACACAGATCTAATGATAGAGCTCCAGATAGAGCTGCAGACAGGGCTACACAGAGAGTAACAGAATTTTGGGTTAAGACAAAGATGTATTTGTGAAAGGAAAAGTATTTATGTATTACCTGGGTATCTGCGTGTATCAAGGAGAACAGATCCAGACCTGCAGGATAAAGTATCAACAGATGTAATAATATAACACAAATAAATACTATTAGTAACATTGACTCACAAGTAAATAAGTCAATAAACAGAAAATATTGGAAAATCCCTTTAACAATCAATTGTAAGTTGTTTATGAAACCTAAATGCCAGACATCTCCTGTTATCAGTTCAGCATTTCAAATCAATAGTTTAGTTCTGGGTTCTGCATGTCAGACAGTTTAAGCTTCACTTTGGTCATTCTCCAGGATTTAAGGTATGCTATAGAAAACTTGGCTCATGGGAATAAAGGTAGGCTGTAGGCCTACTCTGCATGTCTGTGGGGATGGAGGCCAGGGTGGCATGGTGGAAGGCTGTAGGCCTACTCTGCATGTCTGTGGGGATGGAGGCCAGGGTGGCATGGTGGAAGGGCACAGCGTAGTCGGCCAGTGTGGAGGTCAGGTAGGGCGCGTCCAGACTGGGCACCGTGGGCATGCGCACCGCTGAAGGCTGGTAGGATAAAACTCTGGGAGACAGAGAAAAACACACAAAAATACATCAATATCAATATCAATATAATCAATATACTTCAACATGTCAATAAACACACATCATACACTAGTGTGCAGCACACCAGAGCTTCTTCTGCTCTGCAGCCACACTGTCCACTAAGAAATTGGTTAACTGAAAGGTTCTGGGTTTGAATCCCAATGTTTACCTGTAGGCTACCCCTCCGCAAGATACCCTTTCCCCTACCTGCAATTAAATGACCCTCTCTGTACCGTCTACCCCCTACCTGCCCCTGAATGACCCGTCTCTGTACTGTCTAACCCCTACCTGTCCCTTAATGACCCGTCTCTGTACTGCCTAACCCCGACCTGACCCCGATTGACCCGTCTCTGTACTGTCTAACCCCTACCTGTCCCTTAATGACCCGTCTCTGTACTGCCTACTCCCGACCTGACCCCGATTGACCCGTCTCTGTACTGTCTAACCCCTACCTGTCCCTTAATGACCCGTCTCTGTACTGTCTAACCCCTACCTGTCCCTTAATGACCTGTCTCTGTACTGCCTAACCCCGACCTGACCCCGATTGACCCGTCTCTGTACTGTCTAACCCCTACCTACTCCTTAATGACCTGCCTCTGAATTCCCTTTAGCTTGCTTCAGATCAGTGTCTGCTAAATTACTTGAAGGTCAATATAACAATTTAGTCATTGAAATAATAACAGATTAGGTGTCATTAGTGTCTTCACCCTAAAAGTGGTACAGTGATAGCGATGGTGTGGTCATAGGGATGGTGCGGTCATAGTGATGGTGCGGTCATAGTGATGGTGCGGCCATAGTGATGGTGCGGTCATAGTGATGGTGCGGTCATAGCGATGGTACGGTCATAGTGATGGTGCGGTCATATTGATGGTGCGGTTATAGTGATGGTGCGGTCATAGCGATGGTTCGGTCATAGCGATGGTGCGGTCATAGCGATGGTGCGGTCATAGTGATGGTATAGTGAACAGTAACCGACGTGCGCACCCCTTGCTGTGCACGTCCTCAGTCTTGGTCATGTAGAGGCAGCGTTTCTTCAGCGGGAGGTCCTCCTCCTCCTCCTCCTCCTCCTCGTTCTCAGAGGAGGAGCTGTCCAGGGTAAGATCGATGATGTCAGCCTTCTTGGCGGAGGGGGGAGGGGGCTCCGAGGACAGGGAGACCACCGCAGGGCACGGACGCACGGGAGCCGAGGCTGGGGTGAGATCAGGATCCCATGCTGATCACATCCACAAGGATTAGCCAATCACAGATCAATAGCTGCTTTTCTAATAGAGGAATCAACTAAACAATAAACATCAACAACTAAACAAGTTTAGTAACATTATCTATTTATGTCCAATTGAGCCCAAATGACACTTCTGTGGCTGAGTCCCCACAGGTAGGCCACAGGTGAGTAGGAGAGATGCATGTAGCTTACGACTTCAGCCACTGTGGGCTACAACAGGGATGTAGAGACCCTGGTGTCTCCATGTAGCCTTTACCGTGTAGCCCTACCATCTACTGGAAATGCCTACCTTCTACTTTGGGAATGCACTGGGAAGATAGCTTCAACGCTTCCTGCTTGGGCCTCATGGGACACCAGGTCCCATCCTCCTGGAACTTGATCTCATCCACGTCAGAGCAGTCGTTCAGGATCTCCATGAACAACCTGCAGAAGAGACATGAGGTCAATACAAACACAGAACCACTTGCAGAAGAGACAGGAGGTCAATACAAACACAGAACCACTTGCAGAAGAGACATGAGGTCAATACAAACACAGAACCACTTGCAGAAGAGACAGGAGGTCAATACAAACACAGAACC
>JAOPUI010000008.1:20286438-20297570 GCA_027123135.1 Urophycis floridana | reverse complement strand
TATTCATGCAGGATTCATCAACATCACATTAAGAAGTATGAAAATATACATCTTTCGACTCCCTAAAACACTCCATACTCTGCTGGTAGGCTTGGGCTACTGTGCCAAATATAACGGCACTAAGCAATCTGAGACATCATTCTGATGGGATTCTGACCTGGTCCCAATATTGTTTCATAATAAAGATGACTACCATTTGGCCTGACGGTGTGTGCTGGTGCAGTGGATGTGTTACATGTCAGCGTTTTCCCCTCCGGTGGTCCTTTTTGTTTGTGTGCGAGGTGAGGGGTTCTTGTCAGTTACAGGTTTGTACCGTTATCATATCTAGCCGCTAGTAGGTGCCATAGGAACAGCATGGCTAGAATGCAAAGTCCGATCCAAACACAGGTTGGTTACACAGTAAGTCATCGCAGTGGTTCAAGCAAAGCAGACCACAACTTACTGAACGTGGTGGCACACGTAACCGCGAAGAAGCCGTGATGGGTACAGATTATTATCAGTGACCGGTATTCCTGGTTTACTGGAGCCAAGTGACATTTCAGCATTTCACTGAAATGCTCTGAAAGCAGTGCAGGACTTAGTTTGGTTGACACCAAACCAACAGATTACAGGCAAGATGAATGAAAACATGAGCCCCCACAATAGTCAATAGTTTTTATGATCACTTTAATCCCTGTTGCATTGTATGGCTCGTTCCAGGAGTTGGGTCTAGGTACACCCTCACTTCACAGAGTCCCTGGCTGACGTGATATGCATGTGCTGGACACATTTGGTATGACTGGAACAAACAATAGGCATCATTATATAGTTATTACAAATATCACCTTGGCAGTAATGACCATTGCATTTTCTGTTAGCAGACCTGAAACTAGTGAATGTAAACTCGGAAGTCTCACATTTGACCTGAGACACATGTCAAGTGAATCCAGTATTCCAGTAGTGTTACAAAGACGGACAGTGTGAACAACAGTCAAAACCATGTTCAACGCACATTAAAATTCTGCCACATAGTGGAACTGATGAGAGATCACATGGTCGGCTCCCGACATCATTCTAACAGGAAGTGTAAAAGCCTGTCTGTTACAGAACAGGAGTTGTTTTTCTGAAGATGTGTGCATTCATTCAGATGTGTGCATTACTTTCTAAATTTAATCCTGCCAATTCCAGTTTCTATATCTACAAGAGTCACTGAGCGTTCTATGATGGCCGTAAATAATATCCCTCCTTAACTGACCACCAACGCGGCACCACCTGAAACGGGGTGTGTGTCCTCAGGACCCGACAGGTCTATGTTCACCTCACGGCCGTCTGGTACTGCCCATCGGTGGCTGAATGTGAGTAAGGCCTACGGCAGAGACCCCAGGACCTACGCGAGGAGGGCCTACGTGTCCCGTCAGTGAGGACTCTATGGCTTCGTGCGGGGTCCAGGAGGGGCTGCGGCAGCTGGGTTCAGGTCCCATGAAGCCTCATACACCAATCCCCACAGGGGCACTCAGAGGTCTCTGAAGGCACAGAGCTGCACCTCCTCCTGGGCGTAGAGCTCCAGGAGGGAGGGGTCCGAGAGGGCCTCCAGCTCCCACTGACGATCAGCGGAGCAAGAGAATTCATCCGGTCCGTCCCCGCATCCCCCCCGGGCCGGCAGGCTGGGGTAGCCCGGGTGGGCCATCAGCTCCCCCGTCAGGACGCGGTGCGGGGAGGAGGAGGAGGAGGAGGAGCAGGCGGGAGGCTCCATGGCCAGCAGCAGAGCTCTCCTTACGTTGGAGACGGACATGTTCTGGCCCATGGTGGTTAGGCCCAGGTAAACATCTGGCCACCTGGGGAGAGACATGGACATGCAACCCATGAAGGTCGGGAGATAAAAAGAGAGAAGTGTACACTTCCAGCCCAGTTAAACCGTTTGTGACACCCAGGCAGAAGCAGCTAATGTGTAGTTCCTCCTGCAGCCTTCAGGGGCTCACGGTAGAGACGCATTTAGTTCCTCTAACAGCCTCATCAACATATTCGCTACATCCATATTCTTAACAATCTATGCTCCTTAATGACCTGTCTCTGTACTGTCTAACCCCTACCTGCTCCTGAATGACCTGTCTCTGTACTGTCTAACCCCTACCTGCTCCTGAACGACCTGTCTGCACTGTGTAACCCCTACCTGCTCCTGTAGGAGTGAAGTAGCCCCTGTGTGGGTAGGGTGGAAGGTCACCTGATCCCGTGGCGTGCAAATATGGGTGCGGCGTCCAGGGCGTCCTGCTCCACCTGGGCGTAGAAGTGGTGGAGGTGGGGGGGCAGCCAGGGGCAGCTCCTCAGCCCACGCTCCACAGGAACACGGGTGTAGGTCACCCCGAAGTCTGACAGCACCCTGGCAAAGACCTCCCGCACTCCTGCACACACAAACAGACACACACACATGCACACACAGTCAACGCTTATGTACAACCCGCCACTTTATGTATAATGTATAATACTTACATGCACTTTATTTCATTCTCCATTGCTGCTCTTACTTTATTCCTTATTATTGATGCCCTTATTTTACTGTACTGTATAGTATTTTATTCCTTTCTTTGATTTGTCTTCCATGTTGGAACGGGCCTCGTCCAATACCTTTCATTGTATAGTATGACTGTGAGTGATGCTGCACATTTGAATAAACATCTTGAATCATCTTGAATCAACACCACAGTTCCAGTTTAACTGGATCTTTAATCGGTAGGTTGTCTATTTTTAAATCAAATGACTAATTTATAGGTCAGACACAGTCACAGGTCAGAACAGTGGTGAGCTAGATAGATAGCCATTTCTTAAGCGGTTCCTGGGCAAACAGGCCACAGGGTTGGGCAGGGAGGAGCTCCACTAGCATGTGATTGGCTCACCAGGCAGGACGTGGACATGCTGGTGTCCGTCCATGTGACCGGGCAGATGACCCAACAGCTCAGCAAACAACAGAACCTGAGACCTCAACTCTAGCTCCACCTACACACACACACACACACACACACACACACACACACACACACACACACAGGAAGATGAATAACTTATCTATATGATATGTAATCTCATGCATGTTATAGTATATAGTATCGTATGATATGAAATTTCACGTTATAGCATATCGTATTATTTGTGTAATCGTATGCTTGTCCTGGTATGGAAGTGTGCATATGTAGTACCTCCTCCATAAGGAGCTGCCCTGTCCTAAGTGCTTCCCTGAAACCGGTCTTCCCTCGCAGGAGCCCCCGGGGGTCCAGCAGGGAGGAGGAGCCACGCAGCGAGGCACACACGGGCACACCCTCCGACAGGTTGGCATGGAGACCGATGGGTATGTCATATCTGCCAATAATCAATATGGAGAGCTCAACACATATTGGCATCCATGGCACTATGACGCTGGCATATGATCTCTACAGTTATAATGTCTTCATCTACATCATCCGATTGTTGTTGTGTGAATGGAAATCTTTTCCGGCATACTTTTGTGGCGTTTCTTGATACTTGATACTTGATACTTGATAACCTGATACTGTGTTATTCTCCCTGTCTCTGAGAGTGGAGTACTAAGTCCTACCGTCCAAAGGCCTACCTGCTGTGTACCCGAATCATATAATAATAATAATAATAATAATGATATTTCATAATAATACCCATCATAACAATACCGCATAAAAACTCCCTTCCCCTCATCCCCTCACTCCACCTCTTCGTAACTAAATGCTTGAAACTTGTTTGAGTGACTTTCTTACTGTACTTCCTTGCTGTACTTCCTCTACAGTTATGTCTTCATCTACATCATTCCGTACGTGTGTCTGCAATGTTCTTAAGTATGTGTGGGCCATATCACTATTTTTATGGCCTGTTCTCTTTTCTCCCTTTATTGTTCACTTCTCCGTTTATTGTTTTGTTTTAAAAACAAATTGAATGCACTATTACTGTCGCAGCTACTGCAATCTCGTCATGTATTGAATATGATGACAATAAATACTTGAATCCTTGAATTCGTACTTAACAGCAATGCCAACAACACCTTTTTCCAACAAATGTACTTTTTCTAAGTCGCTTTGGATAAAAGCGTCTGCTAAATGGCCTAAATGTAAATATAGGCCTATATGTAAAAACACCTATCATAATAATACCTCATAATGAGACCTATCATAACAATATCTCATAATAATAGCGATCATAACAACACCTCATAATAATAGCCTGCCCCCAATAACAATACCTCACTAATCCTAATACCTAACTAATTACCGTTTGGCCAGCTCGGCGGCGTCCTTGGCCCCGGCGCCGTTCACCAGCAGCGACACGTTGGTGAGGCCGCCGGCTCGGAAGCACTCTACGATGCCGCGATTCCGCCTGGCGCAGTAGCCGAAGTCATCCCCGGTCACCACCAGCTTCACTTTGGCTTGAGGCATCCTCCCTGGCCGCTGTAGCAGAGAGAGAGCAGGACACACTCACTCCGCTTTTCAAGGGTACTGTGAGAACTAAAGGGTGACATTTAACCCGCACAGTGCGCCTAACTGCAGCGCTTCCATTTCCACGCAGCGACGCCCCGCGGAACTCCTGGCGACTCAGGAAACACTTTTCCTCTGTTTGCATGTTGTGAAAATTTAATTAGTCCAATGGCCACATTTGCCTATTCGGGGTTGGCCACCATAGCGACGTGAATGTGTAAACTACATCACCTGAGAAACGTGGCCGTCTGACAACGTCCTCCAGACACCTGCAGATGTGATTCAGAGCCTTAACCCTAACATAACCCCTTCATCCTCCAGACCAGCTGGAGATGTGCTTCAGCCCCTAACCCTCACCCTTCAGACTACATGGACTGTGCTTCAGAGCCACCAGAAGGACGCAGCCTACCGGCGGTCAGACCCGCACTCCGGTCCGCCTGACGTCATGATGTAAAAGGAGGTCTTACCCATGTTATCTATCAGGGAGCATCTCGTGAAGCAGTCGCAGCGGAGACACCAGACCACCCGTGGCCCAACACACAGAGACACGTCAGAGACAATCCGTACCTCGACACGCAGAGATACGTAACACAGACACGTCACAAAGACACGTCACACGTATTCTATTAGCCTATAATATAATAACTGTTATATTATACATAATCTAATCTAACTCGATTATATATAATACAGTATAACTAGATGTCACAGCCGGATCAAAACGTGACTATTAAAGTGTTTTAGAACTGCAATTGGGGTTATATTTTCACAAACCATCTGCCCACAGAGAACACTCAGTTGTATTCATGACCACATGTTGTCCGAGGAGAAAACCGGGTTCGATTTCGGACATGTTAAGAAGTGAATGTCTGTTTAATTTCTATTTAATTTTCTATATTCTATCTATTTATTCTATTTCTAACTATTTGCTCATTCGTGCACTACTGCACTCTTTAAAACACTAGCATCCTGAACTTCACTTTATTTCATATGCTATTAGGTCCTGCCAGCTTGCACTGTGTTGATTGTCTATTGTTATTGTCTATAGTTGATTGTTTTACGGTAAACACCAACCATCAAGTCAAACTCCTTGGATGTCAAAACTATTTGGACATCATCAACATCTTTCTGATTCTGATTCTGACTTCTTTCACCTCATGTCCGACATCGAATAGTATTATTTGTATTCATTAATTCTTCCAGTTAACATAACTGCAACCCTTTGACAATCTTAGGAAATAATAAAATCTACTGTTAAACAAAAAAAAAATCTGCCAGAGATGTCCATTCTGCATCCCATGTAACAGAGGAGAGAAGGTCCCGGGTCCCACCGGTCTCGAACGCACCGGGTGTTTCCGCTCCATCCAGCCAATCACAGAACAGCCAGTAACTTTTCGTCACTTCCGCACTTCAGGACTTGTCATGCTGTGATTGGTCCAGATCAGCGGTACTGTTTCAGCGCATCCTTAACGACCAGACGGCGAACTATGACAGCATCGAGAGCAGTATGAAGACAGCGAATCCCATCAACGTCTTGACCCCGTGGCTCCTGGTCCTCCTCCTGTGGTCCGGCTGTGACGGCAGGGAGTCCGAGCTGAACCTGGTTACCTGCGGGTCTCTGGTGAAGCTCCTCAACACAAAACACAACGTGCGTCTTCACTCACACGACGTCAAGTACGGCTCAGGTAGGCCTCCTCCTCACACCTCCTGCTGTTCTCACACGCCCTCCTGTCCTCTGTTCTCACACCTCCTTCTGTCCTCTGTTCTCACACCTCCTTCTGTCCTCTGTTCTCACACCTCCTTCTGTCCTCTGTGCGCACACCTCCTTCTGTCTACAAGACGAATGATATAAACCCAATGAGTTGATACAGACCCATCACCTGCAGGCCGGGTCATGTGGACCCGGACCCGGTGGGGCCGTGTGGGGTACTGAGCCCAGTGTGTGTTCCAGGGTCCGAGTCCAGCCCTGTGTGTGTCCTCCATGTTCACCGGTGTGCAGGGGGCTGTACAACACACCCTCTGTTTCGGAGGAGAGCAGCTGCAGGGTGTAAGGTAGTGAACGTTCAGAACCGTTCAGTACCACGTTCAGTTCAGCTCTTCTTTACAGTCCCAGTCTCAAAGGGCTCCACAGACCCACCTTATCAGACCCACTAGCAGCAATGTGTTGTGTTGTGGACCCACTAGCAGCAATGTGTTGTGTTTTGGACCCACTAACAGCTCGGTGTTGTGTTGTGTTGTGTTGTGTTGTGGACCCACTAACAGCTCTGTGTTGTGTTGTGGACACACTAATAGCCCTGTATTATAGCTGCTGTGTTGTGTTATAGATGTTATGTTATGTTGTGTTGTGTTATAGATGTTATGTTGTGTTGTGTGTCCAGGCAGTGGGCAGCAGTCGGTGACGGGTGTGGAGAGTGCTGACGATGCCAACAGCTACTGGAGGGTCCGAGGGCAGACGGGCGGGCCCTGCCAGCGGGGGGCTGCCATCCGCTGTGGGCAGGCCATCCGCATCACTCACATGACCACCGGACGCAACCTGCACACTCATCACTTCACCTCCCCCCTGTCCAACAACCAGGTACCACACTCACCACCCCCCTGTCCAACAACCCACTACCACACTTACACACAGTAATAATCACGAGTAGGTACAAAATCAAATGAATAAGGACATATATAACTACTACTGAACGGTCCAGTGGGTAAAATGGAGGGGGCCTCTAGTGGTGAGGTTGCAGAATGCAACCTACTGAACCCCCCCCCCCACAGGCCAGTACAGTAGAGGATGGAGAACCAACCCGAGCCCAACGGGACCCGACGGGTTTGGTCGGGTTCGGACAAATATTTAGAAATTATGCCCTGGTTCGGGTCGGGCTCGGTCACATCTGAGCGATTTGAAATTTGACATTTACCTGTGCGTTAAACCACACACACATGTTGCGCTCATCAGTTTGTTGACATTTCCAAAATGCTAGGGAGGGCCCTTTCCCCTTTGTGTTGTGTAAGGTGTCTGTACTGGTCTGTTGTGTAAGGTGTCTGTGCTGGTCTGTTGTGTAAGGTGTCTGTACTGGTCTGTTTTGTAAGGTGTCTGTACTGGTCCTTTGTGTAAGGTGCCAGTGTTTACTTCTAAATGATGTCATCGTCTACAACAGCAATCGAGCAAGTGAGGAGGTTCTTTGCTTCTTGCTTCTTTTTTAACCTTGTCAATAAAATAATTACAAATCCTGGAGCTGAGTGGGATCTACCATCGCCCTTTTGTGAAAAAGGGACATTATTTTGAATCGCATCAAGGCCGGTTTTACAGCGCTTTAGCCTGTGAATAAATCCGTTCGACCAATCACACGCGGGTATCTTCGTCGTAGTCGCCGTGGACACCGTACACGTTGTGGCACATGGTACTGAGGTAACACCCGGTGGTGTTGCTCACACAGTCACGGCATCCAGTGGTGAAGCGACCTTAGAGGACCACCAGCTAGCAGTCTGCGCTACAAGCTACAGCGTGGCACATGGCCAGGGGCTGCTCTGGCATGATGCTGTGGTTTCAGTTTGGTTCTGGATACCAGCTCTCTCCCAGAGAGCTTTACTTTTAGGTGTCAAACTGGGAAACAACCTCCAATATTTTTCCAAACCATGGAGGTGTAAAAGGATGCACACCCACCAGGCCTCATCCCCCTCATCTGTCAGCTGCCCTTGGCTGCGCTATTTTACGGTGGCTGGAGCTTCTTGGGTCCCTAGTGTAACGGCACGGACTCACACCACATCACTCATGATAACCTGCTGTCTGTCTCTATATGTTGTGTTTATTTGTGACATCTGTGTGCACCATTATGTTACATGTTGTGTGTTGAAATGTTACTTGCACATTTGGAGTATGGGCAAATGCAATTTTGATCCTCTGTGTGATTACTTGCACTAATTGCAAGTTGACTTTGACTTTGACAGGAGGTGAGTGCATTCGGCGAGGGCGGAGAAGGAGATGACCTGGACGTGTGGGCGGTGCAGTGTGACGGCGAGCACTGGGCTCGGGACGCCGCCGTGCGCTTCATGCACGTGGGCACGCACGTGTACCTGAGTGTGACGGGCGAGCAGTACGGACACCCCATCCGCGGCCAGCGGGAGGTGCACGCCATGCCCTCGGCCAATCAGCACAACTGGTGGCGCGCCATGGAGGGCGTGTTCATCCGGCCCAGTGCCCCGCCCCTCCGACATGATGAGCTCTGAGGTGACATGGCATGGCTGGCCCCGCCCACCACCCCGGGGGAGGCTGGCCCCGCCCACCACCCAGGGGGAGGCTAGCCCCTGGCCCTGGAGAGGCAGGCAACCTCATTCCACACCGGGACAAGGATGATGGGCGCCCCCCCCCCCCCCCGGGGGGGGGGGGGGGGGGGGGGTGGGGGGGGGGTGGGGGGGGGGGGGGGGGGGGCGGGGGGGGGGGGGGGGGGGGCCCCCCCCCCCCCATTCCTTGCACCTAGGCAAGTGGTTACCCTGCTGACCTTGTGGGGTAGACGCTTATAGAGAGAAACACACACACACACACACACACAGACACACTGGAGCTTCCCAAACAGTTCACCAGCTGGGAGCAATGAAGGGCCCATCGCAGGGTTCCAGGGAAACACTCGGCGACTGCCTGACAGAAGAGCCCAGATTGTTCATGTGGACCACACTCATCTTCCCATTCTTTCAAGGGAGACCTTTTTTTTTCTCCAGCTCTCTCAGTGCCCGGGGGCCACCCCACCAGGGGGGGGGGTTCATGCTGTTGTGTTTGGGATGGAGGCTCCACGTGGAAATGTGTTCACCGCCATCACGCCAACGACTTGAAGTAGAACGCCGACGCACGCTCAGATCACAAAAGTATGAGGAGTCAACATCTAGTATGTGGTTCGTTCACAGCAGGAATGACACACATTCAGACACAACCAATTGCGTGCATATGTGTGAGTGTGTGCATGTGTGTGCGTGCGTGCGTATGTCTGTGTGCGTGCAGTTGAAATGCTTTAAACTTGTTCTGGTTTCTTACTGTATTAACAGCAATGAAATGTTTCACCTTCTGACAAATGTACTTTTTGTAATTCACTTTGGATAAAAGCATCTGCTAAATGCCCTAAATGTAAATGTATTGTAAATGTATTATGTGTATTGTGTGTGTGTGCGTGTGTGCCTGCGTGCGCGTGCGTGTCTGAAACCTACTTGAGGCAGCCGTCACAGTCAATGTTTCCAGTGTTCTCCTTGATGGTTCTCTCAGAGACGAAGGCGGGGTACTCTGTGTCACACGGGACCTGCATGGGGCGCCCCGACCTCTGACCTAAGGGAGGGACACAACAAGTGAGACCCATGGATGGGGGAGGAAGATCCATCTCCCACACTCTCTCTCTCCCAGACAGACAGTACAGCAGGGTCTCTCCCCCTCTCTCCCTCACAGACTCTTTCTCTGGCTCGTGTCCCATGTGCCCCCCCACACCGTTTATAAAGGACATTCCACACAGATACACTGACAGACAAACAAATACAAACTTGGAAAACAAGAAAGAAAGAACATAAAGCTGGGTTATAGGTACAGCTGTCCCACTCACACTGACTCACTCTGCCTCTCTCTCTCTCCCAACACACCTTTAGAATGACGGCACATCAACAGACTGCAGACAAAGACACACAAATGAAAGAGAGAGATAGCGTGCGATGGAGAGATAGAGAAATAAAGGGAGACAGAGCAGTGAATGAAAGGGTGAGAGAGAGAGAGAGACAGACACATAGAGAGAGACAGGCAGAGACAGATAGAGAGAGAGACAGATACAGCGATACAGAGACGGCTTCAGAGAGAGACAGAGACAGAGCGAGACAGAGCGAGAGATAGAGAGGGAGAGCGAGACAGAGAGAGCCAGAGAGGGGGAGAGAGAGAGACATAGAGAGACAGAGAGCCAGAGAGGGGGAGAGAGAGAGACATAGAGAGACAGAGAGACATAGAGAGACAGTGAGACAGAGAGAGAGAGTATACTTGGAGAGATTTCTCAACAGAGACAGATGAGGTGAAGCGATGAAGCCGAGGCCTTCATGGAAAACATGCAGTTCAAAGACATAGCATGTTATTAACATATTTCAAAGCGATGTAAACAAATCGTGCAAATAGCGAACACACACCACATCCTGGTGAAAACAGGAGGTCCGGCTAGTTAGAGCGAGCAACGTTCTCCTCTCTGCCAGAGCCGCTTCTTGTGCAAGTGGGGGATTTCAGTGCACTGCAAACCAAAGCCAACTCAGAGGCCATTGGTTGAACACTCCTACCACCTACAGGCTGGGAGAGGCACTGCAGGCAACGTGTGTCCTGAGTTCAGCCCCCGCCCCCCCCCCCGCCCACACTGTGTCACTGCGTGTTTAAATGTATGGACTTAATCTCTGGCTTGTTTGCGTGGTTAACATAAACCCAGAGTGACATTGCCCCTCTCCCCCATCACGTTGTGATGTGCGTAAGCTCACTGGTACACAGCAGTGCGTTCACACGCACACACACACACACACACACACACACACACACACAGGCTGATGCATAAAGATATTGGATTTAACATTGCGTGTTGGATTTGAATAGAGTCGTTTAATTACTGGGTCGCTCAGCAGTGTGTGTGTGCTTGTGTGTATGTGTGTTTTATGTGTGTGTGTGTGTGTGTGTGTGTGTGAGTTTGTGTG
>JAOPUI010000008.1:20252310-20265017 GCA_027123135.1 Urophycis floridana | reverse complement strand
CAGGTGGCAGCAGAGAGCTGTGACGCCTGCGAGGCGTCTCTGGTGGCCGTGGACTTCAACAAGACGCGCACGCCACTCCCCGCCGGCCAGACACAACACACGGGCTGCGTGTTCTGTGACCCGGTGTTCCAGGACCTAGTGGAGCTCAAACACGCCACCATGAGGCACCCCATGCACCGCGGGGGGGCGCGGCGTGGGGGCCGGGGGAGGGGCCGCGGGCGGAGGGGGAACCCCAAAAAGCCCAAGGACAAAATGGCGGCCCTGGCAGCGTACTTTGTTTAATGGATTAATTTGTTTTACATTGTTCATTTATTACAATGTTTCATTTGTTTTACATCAGTCATTTATTACAATAATTCATTTGTTTTACATCAGCCATTTATTATAATAATTGTAATAATTATTGTAATAAATCATTCTAATAAAAGTTACAATAATTGTAACAAAAGTAACGTGTGACTACAGGCAACTGTAACTATGTAACTACGTTAACTACAGATAACTAGTTACAGACATACAACTATGTAACTTTACGTAACTGCGGGTCACCATTCCTACACATGAAGTCCTGTGCCTTTGTCTTCATTTACTTTTGTAATGTAATGTTTTGTAATGTTTACTTTTGGTTGTTGTATTCATGAGCATTCCCAAATGCTCATCTTTTTCTGTTTCATTGTGGAGGTGTAAAGGCCAGGGCATCAACCTCATTCTTCTTATTGATAACAGAAATTAAACTCTCTGTATCCCAATGGACTGGTGTTACTTATCAAGGGAAAGTTGTGACACACACACTTGTGCAATCACGCACGCACACACACCCACACACACACACACACACACACACACACACACACACACACACACACACACATATGAGATCAAGGAGCTCTAGCCTTGACATCACCCTAACAAATGTGAGGAGAAAGCAATTCTGTGGTCTCACTCTCAGTGAGTGAACCAGTGGGGTGAGGGGGTCCAGGCTGTCTGTCCTGACCCGCCCGGCCGGCAGGGGGCAGCCTCGTGTTCCCCACCGATGAAGAAGAAGACCACCATCAACAACCACTGAGCTCAGCGGGCTGCTGCTTGGAGTCTCCTGAAGACTTACTGGTGGGTCCGGGTGGTCTGGATACAGGAAGGGCTGCTGTCTGTCGAAGCGGAACGCGTCTCCACAGTCTCCTCTTCCGGGACCCCTCAGCTGCTGCCAGGGTGTCGTCTTTACTGTCTCTTCTGTCTCTACCGTTAGAGTCTCAAGGTAACACATCCGCTCTAAATCACTCCTTCACTTTGTTTACGGGGGGTTTTAATGCATCGTTTGGTTAGTTAGTTTGAAACTGACGCACATTAAGGAATGATCGCATATTTGCTTTCAACTGGGAGACTCGTTAAGACTCGGCTCAGACGGTGAGGTTTTCTAGTGAAACGCTATTTAAATAACATAGTGGTACCACTATATTCATCATAGTGCTTCACGGCTTTATTCAATGCATTGTGACAAACGGCACACCTGTAAAACACCTGGTCACCACCAACATTGCAGGACGACGGTTCTAGGCTACTGCAGCAGCTGTTCTAGATGTTGTTCTGTCCCTCAGAAAACTAATTTTCTCGGATGGCGGAGGAGGAGGCGGTGAGGAGTTTCCTGCGGCGGTTGGGGGAGGAGTTCCCGTCAGCCCTGGGCCCGGAGGAGCCCCTCCCTCTGAGGCCCCTGAGCCGGGGGGCCGTCACTCTGGAGGAGCTGCAGGGAGAGAGCCTGGAGCTGGGACTCCGCCTGCTGGACACCTGGTGGGTAGGGTACCCGGGCTCCCTCTGCATCTACAGCCTCATCTCACCTTTGTGTGCCCTGGCTCCCACTGTGTGCATGAATGTAGACCCGGAGAAGTGTGCATTAATGTAGTGCATTAACACACATAGGTGACACATTTGGAGACTTTACTTTGAGGCGAGGCATAGTTCTCTCTGGGGGTTTTAGAGTTTACAAACTGATAAAGAATTACTCCAAATAATCCATGAATCTGCCAACTCATGTTTTCAGACAAACTTCCAGCAGACCTCGCCCAGGCCAATCACAACCCTTTAACTAAAATGCACGTTTGATATTACAACTGTACAGAGGAGCACTGACATGCCCCGCTGTTTGTTGCTCTGATTGGCTGTAGGACTGTCCAATTGGGTCGGGCGTTTCCAGAGTAATAACATTTGTAGAATGGCCTGGCGATACAATTGCATTTCTGGCCCTAAAACAACAAAAAGCTCTAGTCCCGGTCCGAACACGAAGAGGAAGCTTGGGCGTGTCCTTTTCCTGTGCCCTTCCTCAGTGCTACTTCCCGTCAGAATAACCTCATTTCCTGTCTGTGAAGTCATCATTGTTTTCCCCTGCATGCCTTCAGAGATTAGTGAAACATTCCTCATGAAGGTTTAAAAAGGCTTTCAACTAAATGTCCTGTTGGAGCTAAGTGTGTGACTCTATATACATATACTGTATTTGTGTTTGTAACATGTGTGAGTCAAGACGTGTGTGTGTGTGTGTGTGACATGTGTCTCTCTTTATTCATGTATGTGTGTGTCTTTATATCGTGTGTGTGTGTGTGTGTGTCAGGTCGACGCCAGCAGAGCTCTCAGCCCTCCTGTGCCAGGCAGCAGTGGCCAAGCTTCTCCAGAGTGACCTTTCACCTTTCCACTGCCCCCCTGAGACCCAGGACCAGGAGCCAGACCAGGACCAGGTTCAGTGTGAGTAGGATGTTGGATAATGTGGCATCCCAATGTAAACGGTTCACCTGAGGCAAAAAGGCATGATCTAAATAATAATGATCAATAACAATGTTATGTTGTGAGTAGAGGAGGTGCATTAATATGTTAGTTAGAACAACACATCACATTACATCATCACTAGTGACCTGTAGAACCAGGACTCACCACAGACTTTGTCTGGCTGGCTTCCCCCCTAGTGCTCCAATCAGAACCCTGCCAGCGGTTCTTCCTCAACACTCTGCGGGAGGTGGGTATGGCCTGGCACCAGACTCCACCCACCTTCTCCCCAAGCTCCGCCTCCTTTGTCCCGCTCTGCTTCACCCATGCCATCAGGAACACACGGAGGAAGATGGAGGACAGACACATAGCAGTGCCCCATTTCACCCAACTGTTCAACCTCCAGGTACACGCCCGGTCATACAGGCACACACACATACAGGCACACATGTCTTTAGATTAATATTTAAAGATGGATATCTATGGTCTGTACATGTATATCTAAGGTTTGTAGATTAATATCTAGGGCCCATAGATCTATATCTAAGGTTTGTAGATGACGTTTCACTTGGTTTCACAAGGGTCTGTAATTTGCGATCAACCTGAGCCATCAGTAGCAGACCATTGTCTGTAAAGGTTTCAGATGAACACATGTAGACTGGCCACTGAAGACACACACACTTGTATCTTATTTCTCAGCGTATACATGCCTAGACCTGGTACCTAGGTACAGGACATGCCTAGACCTGATACCTAGATACATGCCCAGACCTGGTACCTAGATACATGCCCAGACCTGGTACCTAGATACATGCTCAGACCTGGTACCTAGATACAGTAAATGCCTAGACCTGGTACCTAGATACATGCCCAGACCTGATGCCTAGATACATGCCTAGACCTGGTACCTAGATACAGTAAATGCCTAGACCTGATACCTAGATACATGCCCAGACCTGATACCTAGATACATGCCTAGACCTGATACCTAGATACATGCCCAGACCTGGTACCTAGATACATGCCTAGACCTGGTACCTAGATACAGTACATGCCTAGACCTGGTACCTAGATACAGTACATGCCTAGACCTGATAGCTAGATACATGCCTAGACCTGATACCTAGATACATGCCTAGACCTGGTACCTAGATACAGTACATGCCTAGACCTGGTACCTAGATACATGCCCAGACCTGATACCTAGATACATGCCTAGTCCTAATACCTAGATACATGCCCAGACCTGGTATGCTGTGCTCCCCCAGGATGGTGTCGACCGGCGGTACTACGGCGTGTTTGACGGCCACGGGGGCGTGGACGCGGCCACGTTCAGCGCCGCCCACCTGCACGTCAACCTGAGCCGGCAGGCGGAGCTACGGGGCGACGCGGACGCCGCCTTCAAAGGCGCCTTCCTCAACACCGACCGCATGTTCAGACACAAGGCGGACAGAGAGGTGGGCGCCGGGTTCTGGTTCTGGTTCTGGTTCTGGTTCTGGGGTGGAAACACGCTCTGAATAGGCCTTCACACACATGTGTTTCTGTGTCTGTTATTATGCGTTCACATAGAGGTTCATATATGTGTTTCTGCACATGTGATATTACATATGACATCACATGACAAGGCGAACATCAGTCATTCAACCATGAAGACAGCCCAGGACATGCAAGAGTTGTGAATGACTCGAATAAGTGAATATGTATGTTCATATGTTTTCATATATCATACGTGTTATACTTGTGTTCTAATACATGTGTTTCTTTGTTTTAAACATTTGTTTCTATATATTCCATACATGTCATATAAATGTTCATATATGTGGTTCCCCATCTTCCAAGCCCTTCCACAGTAAATCCTGTGAGGAGGAGGAGGAGGATAGTCATAATATCCAAGCTTCATCCAGGGCTCCTCCAACGTCATACAATACATGGACTTCTGCTTGTCACGCGTTGACAGGAAAGGAGAGCGGGTGGCCGGGTGTTCTCCAGAGGAACCCCGGGGCCTGAGTGGAGGAGCATGGAGTTGTATTGGAGGGTTGTTTCTCCCTGCTTGTCTTGTTCACCACGCCTGTACTCCCCAGCGCCTGCGCAGCGGCAGTACGGGCGTGGCAGTGCTGATCCAGGACCAGACCCTGACCCTGGCCTGGCTGGGGGACTCTCAGGCCCTGCTGGTCTCCCAGGGGAACGTCGTCCCCCTCATGGAGCCCCACAAACCAGAGAGAGAGGTGGGCCGCCAAATACACTATGTATATATAATATATAACACATGATATGTTTGGGCAGACTTTCGTGTCAGGACAGGACACAGACACAGATAAGGAACTGAGAATTTGGTGTCATAGTGAGCCTACACAGGCTTTATAATGCGGGCAGGTGGACAAACTGCCCCCTCTGGTGTTTGAACGCAGACTTGCCTCTGTTTAGTTGGTGTTGAACTGTGGCGCTGTTGAGTGCGTGCTGCTGTGTGGGGGCTCTGAGTGACCAGTTGTCCCGTGTGGCCCCAGGACGAGAGGCGCCGTGTGGAAGACCTGGGGGGCTGCGTGACCTTCATGGGCTGCTGGAGGGTTAACGGGACCTACGCCGTGTCTCGGGCCATAGGTCAGTCTCTCTGGGGTCCGGGAGGGTGGGGCAGGGTCGGCTGGAGGTCAGAGGGTTTGACTTCGGTTCTAGGTTCAATCCTCCCTGTACAATCTACCTGTAGGGAACCATCAGGAAGAACACAGCAGGGGCCTCATGTACAAAGGTTACGTACGCACACAAATGTGGCATACATCCTTTTCCACGCTCACCTTCAGATGTACAAAACGTGAAATGAGGGTGGAAATGTGCGGTGCCTCACGCCACCTTCATGGCTGGTGTACGCATGTTTCTACAGCTATTGTTCCTTTGGCGACCCTTAGAGGTGATGCTGGGAAACTGTTAATAATGTCAAAAACACTAAGTCATCAGAGTGATGTGCACGTCAAAGATTCACTTATGAACAATGAACACGCCGACGTGTTTGCAATTATATGGGTGGATATAAAAGCATGCGCAATGTGATGAAGAAAATGGTATTAACAATGGCAGCGTTAGTGTAGAGGACCTTGCAAACTTTATACTGAGATACAGTACTTGTGATTAAAATGCAACAATAAAAACCATAGAGATAACATTGAGCCTAGCTTTCCATTGTTACGTTTGATTCCGCTAATTCCTTTTCTGGTTGTCAACTGGACGGCATAGCTCAGTGGGTAGAGCGTGGGTTCCACAACCGGAGGGTTGGCAGTTCAATTCCCACTTATCTAGATTTATCTAATTGATTACGGGCATTCCTATGCACAAGTAAATCCTCGCATGGAATTTCATTTCTAGTTATTACTAATTATAACTATTAATTATCATTGTTGGCAACAGTTGCATTGCGTTGAGTTAAATAATTTGAGGTGTATTTCAAATGATTTTGTGTTCATTTGAGTACGTAAAGACAAGACAATGTGAAGGATAGTAAAAAAAACAATGAATGTACTGATTAATGTGCCATGACAGTAAAAGATTATACATGTGATCCCGCGGAATAACACTGTTCTGCAGACATATATTGTAGCCTACTGACTAAGACTCGTACACGAACAATTAAAACAGATGGGCACCCAAGGCCATGTGCAATGGGGAGTACCACTTCCCTAAAGCACATTCCTCTGGGCGAATAAAGACCCAGAACAGACACAATATAGGCAGAACACTAGGCAGAGCATCCGTGGATACGAAGCTGGGTGTATCTCTATGCATATTTTAGTCCTCATTACCTCCTTTGCTCCGCCGTTTATTGAGCAGATAAATCATAAAATGAAGTAAGGTAAAAGTAGTCAGATTCGAGAGTCATTCTTAAAGAACACGGCAACAATGTGATAGAAGTTGATCGTTTTACGGTGCGTAACATTTAAATGTATTTGCATATGTAAATGGGGGCATGGACAGGGAGGAGTTTGCCACCTCTGCATATGCGCTCATTTCCACATTGATTGGGATGTACAAAAGAAACATGCTTGGATCCATGCATACACACACTTTGATACATCAGAATTTATTTGTGCGTACAACAGTTTCTGTGTTTTGGCGTACACCAAGTTTCAGTAGGAAATCGACGCAAGTCTTTGTACATGAGGCCCCAGGTCTTCTAGTGTAGTATACAGCAGCCTACCTGCCTACCCGGCTGACTGTACCAACTGGTAGGATAGATAGATCAGTCTACCTGCCTACCCAGTGGACTGTACCAACTGGTAGGATAGATAGATCAGTCAACCTGCCTACCCAGTGGACTGTACCAACTGGTAGGATAGATAGATAGATCAGTCTACCTGCCTACCCAGTGGACTGTACCAACTGGTAGGATAGATAGATCAGTCTACTTGCCTACCCAGTGGACTGTACCAACTGGTAGGAGGACTTATGAGGACGTAGGAGCAGACACCGCAGGCCTGAGGGATCCCGACCACCCTGACAGTAGGCTACGTCTCCATGGTGGATGTTCTGGAAGCACCTCTGTGTGGTGGAGCTCCGATGTTCTGAGGATGGACTACTAAAAGCACATCTTGACTACTTTGCCCCGTGCGTTCTCACCGTGTTGTGTCATGCAGGTGGTGTAAACCTGGACAAAAATAGAACTTCATTACCACGGTTGGAATTGAAAAAAACAATTAAAAAAACCAATAATGAAAGGCACAAAAGTTAACTCAAATAGTTGTCAATAGTTGAGAATGGTTGCTCACACTCAAGAGATCCCAACTGGTGAGACGGTATGAGCGTCCTTCATGATGTGGTGTTCCTCTAGCAGGAGCGTGTTCCTCCTGCTGAACCGTGTGGTGTTCCTTCAGGGGACTTCGACCAGAAGCCGTACGTGTCTGGAGACGCTGACTGCTGCAGCATCCAGCTGGCCGGCGGCGAGGACTACCTGCTGCTGGCGTGCGACGGCTTCTTCGACACGGTGAGCCCCGCCGAGGTGCCCCAGCTGGTGCTGGACGCTCTGGGGGCGGAGGAGGGCGTGGCCTCCACAGGGGAGGGCGTGGCCCAGAAGCTGGTCGCCCAGGCCAGGGAGGCGGGCTCCAGCGACAACATCACCGTCATGGTGGTCTTCCTGCGCCCGCCCCAGCACGTCCTGGCCCAGGGGCGCTCTGCCGCGGAAGTGGCGCAGCCGGCACCGGACAACGGCGACACCCAAGATGCATCAGGGCAGCATGGGGGCGGAGGCTGCCCTGGGCTGACGGACCAATGAGAAAGGAGGACTGAGTCGAAAGGAGCGAGAGAGAAACCCAATGATGCCAAACTACTGCTGCAGTATTACCCAGCGAGGTGGTGCTGACGGAGGATGCTCACCTCAACGTCTTCCTCCTCTTCCTCCTCTTCCTCCCTGTTCTCCCTAACTGCACCTGCGCTCTATAACTCTGGGGAGTCATGAGTCCATTTTGAAGCCTGCTCGGCTCACCAAGTATTGACCAGGAATCTGTCTGATGCATTGTTACTAACCCGGACAAGGACTGACGCCTCATTCGTGAATAGGTTCTGTTTGCAAGCCCTTTTTAAAAGGCACCGCCCGGTGACATCACAAGGGGGCGTGGTTTCACGTGTAGGGGCCGGCGTACACCTCGCATTCTTCATGAGCACCAGCGTGAGGAGGAGAGAGCATGAGGAGAGCTGAGAACACGTCATCCCTTCAGGAAGGCCCCGGTGTCGTCCCTCCCTCAGGGTAGCCACCACGTGAGATTTGGGATTAGGTCAAACGAGAAAGGGGTTGAGAAGCCGCGATAACAAACAGGAAACGAGGTGTCGCTTGTCTGTCGCCCAGGGGCGCTGTATGGTGATATGTTGCATCGCTCTTTGCTGAAACAAGTTGCTCGTCCACACTCCCCCCCCCGCATTGCATCCTATGTGGACGAAGCCCCTGCAATGAGTCCAGTCTGGAGGGCCCCCAGGTTCCCCTCAGTGTTGCACAGCACCAGCCAGTTGGGCGATCTCTGCTACAGACTCTAAATGTGGTTTCTTTTGAACTATATTAATGCAAAAATCTTTGCTTTGAATGTACAAGTGCTGTGTAAGAGGATTGTTTTTCCTAACCTTTACAGTGTTTCCCGGTCTGTGGTCACACAGGTCACTTCATAGGTCATGAAACTGAGATGCCTTCTCACAGCCACTGTGTCTTCAGGTAAAGCTTGTGTATATTAACTTAAACTGGGTCAGTTAGACTTTCACTAATGCAAACCATTTGCAACACTTTAATACAGGTTCTGCTGTGTGTTTCATCATTGAAGCTCCTTAAAAATATGTTATTTTGACCTCACTAAAATAAACAAGAATAAAAAAAAACAAGGTAATGATTTGTATTGAAATGTGTATGATGTCAAACAAAACGTGATGCCACAACTTCAGTGGACAAAATGTTAACTTTTATTAGTTTAAAACTGTCCAACATTAAAACGGTTACATACACATGGCTCATAATATCCAGCTACATTGACTGCTCAGCTTTCTGGTTCATTTGGCCCATGTTGGGCTCTGATTGGTTGGCAATGATAATAAATAATGTGTCTTCATCTGACGAGTCCCAGACCAGGTAGGTGTTCAAAGATCCAGCCTCTGATTGGTTCAATTGGTCTTTTTACTGGTGGAGAGAGTTGAAGAGATATTAGCACTTGTGTCCCTCATGAGTCGCCATACTGTTAGCCAATGAAAACACTTTATTACACCATCTCTCTTCCTGCTCCTCCACTAGCTGCTTCTCTCCTCCTGCTCCTCCACTAGGTGCCCCTCTCCTCCGGCTCCACCACTAGCTGCCCCTCTCCTCCTGCTCCACCACTAGCCCCTGCTGCTCCTCCACAAGCTCCTACTAGCTGTTCCTCTCCTCCTGCTCCTCCAGTAGCTCATACAGCTCCCCTCCCCTTACTCCTCCTCTCCTGTTTCTCTCCTCCTGCCCCCCAACTCACTGCTCCTCTCCTGTTTCTCTCCTCCTGCTCCTCCACTAGCTTCTGTTTCTAGTGTCCTTGATGGTTTGATGAATGGAGGACACAGGCAGCAGTCCAGGACCAGACTCACCTCAATTTAAGAAGGAATTTGCCCAACTGAGACAGAGGGTCCACACACCGGGTGGGGTTCACTGGGGACGTCGTGTTGACTCTGGAGAACACAACACACCAGTTAGACACAAGGCATTAGGCGCTCACACACCAAAGATGCGTCACGTTCAAGATGCAGTAGCATCATGAGGCAGAATGCATGCAAGCTGCGTCTCCACAGATCACTCACAAAATCTCAGTGCGGGGACAGAACGCATTGGCTGGAAACACGCGGAAATGCTTCACTTGTCTCCTGTTCATGTGGGTGGCTCCTTGGTCGTTACACCTGCAGGATGAGGTTTTCTGTAGCTGCCCTGTGGAGACCAGAGAGCCGCGTCACTGAACCTCGTAGAATAAATACACGGTCCATTCATGTTCAATAGCTTTTTAAATCGTCCCATTCAGAAGTAAAGTACAATCATACATCAGAAACGGTAGCAGGATATAACATACAACACAGATTGAAAATAAATATTTTTCCAGTTTACCGGTGATATGGGAGACGAGCAGACAGAAGAGGAGACTCCACACGGCGGCCTTCATGTTTCTACCGTTACAGCGTTCTACCTTTACTTCTACCATTAGACTGGGATCTACGGCAGCCCTTTATACCGTCCAGGCCCCGGGGGTCCGCCCCCCCATGGTCCTCCATCCCTCGTTGACTTCCCGTAATCGCTCGATGAACGCTTTCGTTTTCAGTTCATCGTCAACACGTTAGGAAGTTAGCAGAAGTTACAGATGAGCGACCTGGCTGGCCGGTGGAGGTCGCTGCACCCCACTGGGCCACCGCCACCTCCTCCATCATGGAGGAAAGGGAATGGGCTGCTTATGATGAACAATGGGCTGCTTCAAAACCCTGCAGTCTTTATCGATGTCTTGAGGTTCAAAGAACCACCTGAATGCTGCCTCTTCAGAAAAAAATCCACACAATTTGTCTCTCTCAGGTCTTCATTTTGAATTCCCGGTAAATCCCCATGCCTACTGTTATGGCCTACAATTATAGTCGACAGTTAGAGCCTACTGTTATGGCCTACCGTTATAGCCTACTGTTAGGGTCTGCCATTATAGCCTACCGTCATAGCCTACTGTAATTTCCCAGCTTGGGTTCAATAAAGTATTT
This sequence comes from Urophycis floridana, assembly GCA_027123135.1. Lineage (NCBI taxonomy): Eukaryota > Metazoa > Chordata > Actinopteri > Gadiformes > Phycidae > Urophycis > Urophycis floridana. The sequence continues at coordinate 20,254,064 of JAOPUI010000008.1, read as the reverse complement.
CTATTTCTATTTCTATACTGTTATGGCCTACTGTTATAGCTATACCTACTAGAGCCTGGGACTCGTATTCCCTGTGTGATAGTTAATAGTTAATAGTTTGATCATCTCATTCACTGCCTGGGAAAGTTAGACTGGGCCAAATATGAACAGGGGTCTGGGGTCAGGGTTCACCCACAGCTCCGTCAATGACCTGTACAAAGGCTGTGTGTGGACGGGGGCAGCGGTCTGGTGGTCTGCAGCTCAACACAAAGCATTTCACTGGAAATCGGAAATGAAAGTATTTCACTTGGCCTCCAGAGTGGTATTTCCCTAAATCCCTGGCTGACTGACTGACTGACTTAGCGACCAACCTGTTCAGACCTGTTGGTGGAGAGATAGATTAGTGCTTTTATTTGTGATACGTGGATATGAATAGGTTGTCAGGTTTACCTGTTCCGACGGCCCACCCATTAACCCCTACGGCTGGGACAGTGAGCAGTGTGGAAGACTTTAATATCATAATAGTCCTTGATAACAGCAAGTAGTATGGTATTTCCCTAAATCCCTGGCTGACTGACTGACTGACTTAGCGACCAACCTGTTCATTGTTGGAGAGAGAGATTAGTGCTTTTATTTGTGATACGTGGATATGAATAGGTTGTCAGGTTTACCTGTTCCAACGGCCCACCCATTAACCCCTACAGCTGGGACCGTGAGCAGAGTGGAAGACTTTAATATCATAATAGTCCTTGATAACAGCAAAGCACACAACACCAAATCACAGCTTATTTGACGCTGAGTTTTCCTATTGTGTTGTTTTGAAACTACCAAACGTTAACCTTAGAAACAGAACACCAACAAAGGACACACACACACACGCACGCGCACGCACACGCACGCGCACGCACACGCACACGCACACGCACACACACACACACACACACAGAGAGGAGCAGAACGCAGGCGATCCATCGACTGACTGGAGATCCCCAGCAGTCTGCCGAACTCCCCGCGGTCAGCTGTCAGCGTGCAGAGTCTGGCGTCTCCCGGAACCTGGCCTCTGGCCCCCCCTGCTGGCCGGACCCTCGCTCAGCAGGTAGCACATGATGCACCACACGCTCTCCTCCGGCGCAATCTGCACGCCGCTCGACGTCCGGAACGCCCGCAGCGCGCATGAGCCTGCGGCGTGGAGAGGTCGTACCCAGAGGTCAAAGGTCAGTGAGACGCCCTGCACCGAGTGCCCTTAGCAAAAGTGTCCATTTTAACATTTTAAATATCTGTTATGTTATGTTAGGTTCTGATACATTCTGATAGGTTCTGGTACATTCTGTTAAGATATGTAGAATTGTTTGTACCAAGGATGAAGTAGGCTGTGGCGCTGATGCTGAGGATGATGAGGAAGATGGTCCCCAGCCCGAGATCGCCCACACCGCAGGCATTGGCACAAGCACACGGGCTGTCCAGCCACACCTGCAGGGGCCGTGCTGCCCCCGGCTCCCCTGGGAGGACCAGGGGTGCGGTCCGGTGGGCCGCACAGCGGTAGTGTATGATGGTCATTGGGCGGTCAACATGAGCTGTGGCTGGGGAGAGGGAAAGAGAGAGAGAGACAGACAGACAGACAGAGAGGTCAGGAATGAGCTGTGGCTGGGGAGAATGGGAGAGAGAGAGAGAGAGAGAGAGAGACAGTCACAGACAGACAGACAGACAGACAGACAGAGAGGTCAGGAATGAGCTGTGGCTGGGGAGAATGGGAGAGAGAGAGAGAGAGAGAGAGA
>JAOPUI010000008.1:20212432-20222484 GCA_027123135.1 Urophycis floridana | reverse complement strand
AGAGAGAGAGAGAGAGAGAGAGAGAGAGAGAGAGAGAGAGAGAGAGAGAGAGAGAAAGAGAGAGAGAGAGAGAGACACACACACACACACACACACATGCGGTGGCTTGTGGTGGCTCCTTAAGACTACCTACAACCAGGACCAGGGCTTATGTGTGTTGTTGACAGGCAATGTGGAAACCTGATCTAAATGGAGCGGCTGGGATTAGGCGGACTGAAGTGGTGGATTACTGTCTCTGGGGGCCATTGTAAACTCTAAGCATCTAACTGGTCGTCTGATGCACGAGACATCACTGCTGAGACGCAAATGCTGCTTCCTCAACTATTGGCTCATTCATGCTATCATTATAACCATGTTCAACTGTTTTCACTTCTTGTTACACTACATTCAGCAGGAGCGCCCACCTCCAGCGATCTCACCAGAACTGTAAGACGGACAACACACGCATCTATGCAGTGCACTGTTTACAATAACCTCATGTACATTTGGTACAACGAAACAGATTCGACTCATCGCAGCGCTAGTGCCTTGCTCTTGAGGCCGGGGAGCAGGGTGGGCCGGGGAACCCGAGCCAAGTATGATCAGCATGCCTGGCAGGTGACATATGGAGGGACACTGCTCACGTTCCCTACTCCTCCGGCCTTAAGGTATGCCTGGCGTGTAGCTGGACGCCAAATGTAGCTATCCTGTACATGTATATAAACATCTGCTCTCCGTAGCAACAGCGTGTCTATTGCTATTAGTGGGTCATTTAGACCTAGTACACTGTAGACGCTTTTATCTAAAGCTTTATCTAAAGCTTCAACCCCACAACCTTTTCGACTGGGGGGGTGAAACACCCCAGACGGCCCAGTCTCCCCCACCTGTTTCCACTCCTCCGTGGTGTTGTCCACGCTCTCCGCGGGGTCTGGGGCGTCCTCGGCGGCGGGCGCGGCGCCCAGCGCCTGCTGCGAGCGGCTGCACGCCGAGTCCAGCGGCTGCCGCCGGGCCTCCGGCTGCTCGTCCAACGGCAGCTTGACCCGGTCGGAGAAGTCCGGCAGCGAGATGTTCTGGAAGGTGCCGCGGGTCAGTGGTTTGGGCAGGATGACGGACGACCGGCGCCGGCTGGAGAGCCACACGTCGTCCTCCGAGTCCACGGACATGCTGGTGGAGCTGAGGTGCCTCTTCTTGGGCGGCCTGAGGGCCGACACGTACTGTAGGAGCGGAAAGGAGCCGGGAGGAGCAGGGAGGAGCGGAGAAGAGCAGAGAGGAGCGGAGAGGAGTGGATAGGAGCAGCGAGGAGCAGAGAGGAGCAAAGAGGAGCAGAGAGGAGTGGATAGGAGCAGCGATGAGCGGACAGGAGCAGGGAGGAGTGGAGAGGAGCGGAACAAAGAGGAACAGGGAGGAGCAGCGAGGAGTGGAGAGGAGCAGAGAGGAGCGGGGAGGAGCAGAGAGTAGCAAAGACGGGCAAGGAGGAGCAGGGAGGAGCAGCGAGGAGTGGAGAGGAGCAGAGAGGAGCAGAGAGGAGCAAAGAGGAGCAAAGAGGAGCGGAGAGGAGTGGAGAGGAGTGGAGAGGAGCGGAGAGGAGTGGAGAGGGGCAGAGAGGAGCAGAGAGGCGCAGTGAGGAGCAGAGAGGAGCAAAGAGGAGCAGAGAGGAGCAGAGAGGAGCGGAGAGGAGTGGAGAGGAGCGGAGAGGAGCAGAGAGGAGCAGAGAGGAGCAGAGAGGAGCAAAGAGGAGCAGAGAGGAGTGGAGAAGAACGGACAGCAGCAGAGAGGAGCAGAGAGTCACACGTGTTTATGGATCAGATTGTAGTATATATATTTCTCTACATCACTCATCTCATGTAGATTCAAGTTTTAAGTTCATCACATGTTGAGTTGTTGCGTTGGTGCAAATCAAACGCGCAGCTGAACTGTAGAAAGACACTGTTTTACTGATCTATATTTTTGATACATTTGCTTTATGGATAATTTAACATTTTCTACTGCACGTTGAAGCTGAATGTTATGTGACTGAACTAAATACCGAGGCCATCTATCTGTGGTGATACAGCAGCCTCCCTCACTTTGTGGCGATCCACCCGGGCCAACACACTGAGGTCCGTGGCGTCTGAGATGCCGCCATGCAGGATCAGAACCTTCTGGTCAATCACCGTCGCCAAGGGCAACCAGCTGAAGATCTTCTGTAGTAGCTTCAAGATGCGCTTGCCGTGCATCTGAGGAGATCAGAAAAGCAGGAGGAATATGAATTAAAATGAACAGACACAACCAGTAGCGTGAATATATTGAGCAGGGCTAGCTATATATATATATATATATACATATACATATACATATAAGTAGTGGGCCTCTGTTTACTTACAGTATTTACACATCATTTGGTTATTGGGTCAATATTTGGCTAAGAAGGTTGGGAGGGGATGATTATTTTCTAGCAGGAAGAAATGCTACAGAGACTTCCTGTGTGGCACATGGCCACAAGTGTGTCTTCCTCCATGGACTTCCTGCCTCTCCAAAGGCAGACTTTGGAGCGTGATTGTCTTTGATGAAGACCTCAAGGCTATGTTTCATTCATGTGGCATATTTGGCTCGAAATCTCCTTCCTCACCATCATCATCATCATCATCATCATCATCATCATCATCATCATCATCATCATCATCATCATCATCAGTATATGTAAAAATGTGTCTCCCAAAATGAGGACACCTTTCCTGTAGCTTGACTGCTTTTGGTCTGTTTGTTTTGTACTTCATCTGGAGTCTGAAAGCCTTTAGTGTGCGTGCAGAGCTGACTAATATAAAACAAATACACTGAAGGCTTTCCTTCAAAAACAATATAATTTCATAACTAGGGTTAGGGAGCTAATAGTGAACAGCAGACAGCATCAAAATACATCACTAATGGTCACTAGTCGAGACAAATGGGAGCATACCTTGTATTTGGTCAAGACCTCCTTGGTAAAACCATACCTAAAGCAGAAAAACACATAACAGCTGTTTACTGGTGCTTTGACTAGCTAATTGCACACTATTTTGTGGTATTGTGGACAGGAGTGATGACAGGTCCGAATGACACATCACAGAAAGCATGTAGGGCGTAGGCCGTAGATGTGCGTCGGACCTCAGGTTGACGATGTGGTCCTCGTGGTTCCCCCGGTTGAGGTGCACGTCGTTGGGGTACAGCAGCAGGAAGGAGAAGAGGATGAGCAGGATCTCGATGGAGTCCTCTCCCCGGTCCACAAAATCCCCGTTGAAGACGTACGGCCGCTCCAAGGACGGCATGCCGTTCTGCAGAACCAACAGAGAGGCCTTGAGGGAAGGGACCGCCCCGTCACACAGGCCCGGACCAAATGCAGCAAACCAATAGAACCTGAACAGACTCAGGTTAGGGGAGAGCGGTGGACGGATAGAACAGATCAAACATGTTCCGTCCCGACTCGATTCACCAACTCGTTCTCTTCCTTCCCCATTGTGTTACATTGGGTCGCATTGGTTCAGTGTTATGAACAGTTGAAGAGACAACGTTTGTACCTTGTAGAATATCAGCAGCAGATCTTCCAGCTGCCCGTGCAAGTCACCTGTATGAAATGACATGAGAAAGGGGCTCTTTACAGCACAGTTCATCAGCGACAGCGGCTCAGGTCCCCGTCGTGCCGCGCGGACTCACCACACACGGTGATTTCTTTGCTCTGGCAGGTGGAGATACGGCTGATGTTGGGCAGCTTGCGCAGCAGCTTCCAGGTCTCTAGCAGAAGCTGGAGCACGTAGCGGGAATGTAGCTGCTACTGAGGGAAAGAGCTGCTTAAGCCGGGGAATACTTCACTTATTACGTGTAACACACTACCTTTACCACTGGTGATTATTAGTACTGACCCTGTGCACAGATAGGGTTTTTTTTTTTTCCTAAATGAAAGGCATATGAGGCGAGATTTATTTTCTCGTTCCTACAATTCCCCCAAACTATAACCTTTCCAGCAGCCTCACATCTGCTAATCATTTCTGGACAGAAATGATTCAGAGACTGTTGACACGAGGAAGCCAAGATGAATCCAGGTCAACCCGGACCCAAACAAATGGAACGTTCAAGGAGTTCTATAACAGAGCCCTGAGGTGCACCTACTCGCTTGTTTCGGAATGTGTCGACCAGGCCGGTCACTTGCTCCAGGGTGAGAGGGAAGATGAGGTGAGGTCCAGAGTAGATCTCCGGGACATCGATGTTCTTGTAGCAGAAGTACCGCTCCCACTCGCTGTCCCGGCACACCTCGTTCTCCCGGAAGAAGTGAGAGATCAGGTTCCCTGGCAGGTCCAGAGGGGAACGAGAGAGCAGGCTCAGCGCAAGGAGAACCAACGACTGTAGCAGCACTCATTGTTACAATGATGCAGCTAAAGGATTCTCTTACGTTCGTTACTCGACGGGGTGAAGTTGTCCATGAGGTAGCCAAGGAAATTATATAACTGTATTTGAAAGAGAAAGATCTATTGGTCCAAGGGCAGGACATTCGGGGAAATCATTGTAGTATTGTATTCATTTGCTGTGTTCCTCCCAGCGCCCCACCTTTATCTGGGCCTGCTCTCCGGAGTACTCCAAGGACTGGAAGATGTGCCAGGTGTATCTGCGCTTCATTTCCATGCGGGCCACATACTGCCGGTACCAGTGCTGGATCAGCACCGCTGCCTTCATAGCTACAGGAGACAGCAGACATGTATTGTACTTTTATAGTCCTAGCATGTTCATACTGTGTTCTTTTTCTAAGTGGGCTAGCACAGACTTTAGACCCAGAGTTTGAGCCGCTGGGTCAGCAGAGCCGAAGACACGTGAACATTGGTCAAGTAAGCCCTGGTTACCCTAGCTAACGTTAGCCTGTGGCTAACGTGAACTCAGGATAAGTAAGTAATAAATAAGTTATTGATTTGTATGTTCCTGAGGGCAGGTGTCGACTCATTTCAAAGCTAAATACATTGCAAGTATTTTAGGTAGGATAACAACTCCACAACTACAACTCTCAACATCAGACCACTCGGCTCTGGGTCAAGAAGACAATCTTCTACAAGCTACGTCTTCTGTCTATTTGTAAAGAGAGGGATGATAGGCAGGCAGTGACTTACCTGTGACAGCTTCAGGACGCCATGCAAAACATACAAACGACACACAGGAGGTGAAAATAACAGACAGGATTAACAAGCATCATCTGATGGAAACAAACATGGGTTGTCGAACAGGGAAAGTAAGTCTGTCCTAGGAGTTGCATTTACCTGAGACAACGGCGCCTTCTTCAGCAAGTCAGGAAGAGGAAGATACATTAGTTTTAGCTTGAGGCTGCATAAGCATTCTTCTCCTCAAGTCATTGGTATACCTGTGTCATTGTAAACAGGGGGGTAAAATATCCTCTGGTTCATCTGAAACATACCTTTGGGGTCCGGTTTATGGAACTGGCTGGTTTTTGAGACGCCGCATCCCATGACTAGGCCTTTACAAAGACACACACACACACACACAGAAGAAGAAGTGGAACAGCAGATAGACACCTACTCAAATAATGACACAGAAATTTTTGTTTTGATTATTGATCATTTTTCATTTTGGTCGTGGTGGTGGAGCTGGAAATGATGGTGGTGGTGTTGAAGGTGGCGTTGGAGGTGGTGGAGGTGGAGATGGTGCTGGTGGTGGAGGTGGTGGTGATGCTGAAGGTGGTGGTGGTGGAGGTGGAGATGGTGGTGGTGGTGTTGAGGGTGGTGGTGGTGGTAGTGGTGTTGGTGGTGGAGGTGGTGGAGGTGGTGGTGGTGGAGGTTGAGGTCAAGGAGTAAAGAGCAGCAGGAGGAGCAGCAACCCCTCATAATCTCATTATCGTCCCTGATTGTCCTCAATCCCAGAGAGAGACCTGCTGTAGCCTGTCTGTCTGCTGTGTTCTGTACACAGGTCTGTCTGCTGTGTTCTGTACATCTGTCTGGGTGCATGTAGAGGCACTGCCCAATGGTGCCTGGCAGCTAAATTAAATGTAATAAGATACATTTATCTTTTTTACGCAACTTAAGCCATAGGTTACCAAAATGTACACTTCATCTGTCTGTATTTATGTATGTATGTATGTATGTATGTATGTATGTATGTGTCTGTGTGTGAGTGAATGAATAAATTCAATAATGTATGTATGCATCTATCTATGCATCCTCTATCCATGTATCTATCCAGTTGAGACAGATTCACTCAACAGTGAAAAATAACCCACTCTGCTATCCAGAGGGGCGCGAAGTGTGTGTGTGTGGGTGTGTGTGTGTGTGTGTGTGGGTGTTCCATGTTCTGGTGGTTCTCGTGGTTCTACTTACGTGTTCAGCGTGTCCGTCCCAGTCCAACAGCAGCTCCCGGGGACCCCGTCAGCCCTCTGTCTCAGTGAGCCTGAGCCGCAGGTTCCGTTGGTTCACAGGTTCCCTTGCATCGTCTCTCGGCCATCACCGTCTGGGTCCTTCCATCCGCTGCAAACCTCTCATTCTGGAACACAATACCACGGCGACAACAACAACAAACCAGCAGCGCTCAGCCTGTAGACCTCACTGGGTCTGTCTCCTCAGCCTGGTGTGTGTGTCTCTGTGTGTGTGTGTGTGTGTGTGTGTGTGTGTGTGTGTGTCTACCCTGCTCTCGACTGAAGACGTTATGGTCTCGGTCTTTGGTGCTTAAGTACAGAGGTATAATCACGGCGCCGTGCCTCAAGTGGATTAGCTGGGATAATGACTTGAAGCAACCTTTAGATTTATATATAGGATGATGATGATGAAGCCACCGGTGACCAGCCTCTGTCAGCAGCCCGCTCTCCCCAGTCTTGGTTCACACACAGACACACTTTATCACTACTGTTAAACTCTAGTAGTATCATCATCCATCCGTCTATAATCTATCTATCTAGTTGAGACAGATTCATTCAACAGTGTAGAATAATACACTCTGCCAAGTATGTGTGTGTGTGTGTGTGTGTGTGTGTGTGCGCGCGCTTAGGTGGCCTATATGCAGGGCGTGTTTGTGTTTGTCATCTGGGCTGTCTGGTTTAAACTTTGGCCCTAATTGAATTCACATCCTGCATTGAACACGTGTTAAGTGTTAGGCCTACGCTCCTTCAGTTGTACAGCATGTAATGTGACCAAACTGGTAACCTGGTGCAGCTCTGGGGCGCCCCCCAGTGGCGGCGGGGCGAAGCACGTCCTCTGACAGCTGGTTGTGAAACCAGAACAGCGTGGAATCCTGTCCTAACCTTTCCGCGTCCAGAGGTTTGTTCCTCACTTCAAACATTATTAAAATCATATGGTTAGCCGACTTTGCCACACTTTATCGTGATCAAAGCTCATCTGATTTTTAATGAATAATAATGTGGTTGTATCGTCGTGTTTTACGAAACAGGGCGTATTGTTTATGTCAAGATCACGACTCTGAGGTATCTAAATACTCATCGCGTTCCCCAGCTTTAGAGAGAGCTAGGCCAGGACAGCTGTATCCACGGTACAACCAAAACGTTGCAAAATACGCTCCGTGTGCATCCGTGTGCATTCGCGCATTCGCTCAATGCAAGCCTCCGTGGGAAGCTGTGGGGAGCACCTCAGCCAAGAGACGCACGACTACAGTGCCAAGTCGGGTTCCTGGTTTGACCTTTCCTTGTGTCGTGTTGATGTAAGGCTCACAACCGCCCCTGGGTTATGCCCTGGAGAAGATCTTTGGTCAACATGCATATTATTTATCCTATTGAAGTTATTTGAAAAAGTGTTTCTGTTTCTGTCACTGTTACCCACTTTGATAAAGATTTACAGCGGGTTGGTAGCGCTTAATCTGTCCAGTGGGTGGCTAATTGACTAATTGAACTAATTGAGTGTGAGACCACTGATTCATAAAGTGATTGATTGATTACACGAGAGTGCAAAACAAACTGAAATTATTTGCACTAGCTTTAAAGTGTTCTACTATCATGTTAAACATGCACAAAGCCAGGGTGCAGAGCAATATTGTGAGATTTGTCTTCTCCCCCCCACTGCTGGTGCTTAGACCTTTGTGTCCAGAGTCTGAAGATGAAGATAGCAGTGCTTGGAGCCACAGGGCAGACCGGACAATACCTGGTCAGCCAGGCTCTGCAGGGCGGCCACGCGGTCACCGCCATAGTCCGAAACCCAGGGAAGATCACGGAGAAGCATGACAATCTGAAGGTAATGGTTCCCTATGGGACAACACACAGAAACCTCTTGAGCACACCAGAATTTTTGTTTATGTTTCATTAACAAAATGAGTTTTCTGTGCGGTATCAGGACGTTTTGGGTCAAGACACATCGTTTAAGAACCCTTGCAGTAAAACAAGGGTTCTCCACTGGTCCAGGCTCAGTCACTACCCAAAAGTAACTGCAGCGCTTATTTCCCATTATTGCAGTAATCGGCAATAACTTTGTGTCCTGTTAAAAACATGCATCAAATAAAAAGCTGCAACATTGGGACTAAATTCATTAAAACAGTCAAGTCATTTAAACATGATTTAAATGCGAAACACAAGTAAATTCATGGCCTTCTTTCTAAGGATTTAGGCTCGGGGTCTGCCCTGCAACCCACTCATGGGTCTGGGACCCACCATTGAATGACAGCTGTAGAAGACACAGTGTAGTGCATTCAAGAATAGAATCACCGCCACCTCTCACCATCTCATTGGAACGCTAACTCTCGTCTGTTGTATTTTGTTCCTCGTAAAGGAATATGTTGTCCTAGTACTATTACAATGATCCAACCAGTGCTGGATGATTGGGACACAGGTAACAGTACGTCCCTGCTGACCTATGAATGAGTTATGACTGACTTTACAACGTGAACTTCAGCACAAGCCCACTCACTGAAACGACTGTGGACCTTTGGAACCTTCCCCCATAAAGTCCTTCCTTCCCCTCTGCCTCCAGGTGGTGGAGGCTGATGTCTTCTCCGCTGACAGCTTAAAGACTCACTTCCAGGACCAGGATGCCGTGGTGTCCTGCCTGGGCTTCCCTACCTCCTTCTTCTCCGCGGTGACGGGCTACACCCAGTCCATGAGCGCGGTGGTCGGCGCCATGCGGGACGCCAAGGTCAGCCAGCTCATCGCCATGACGTCCTGGTACACTGAGCGTAAGTCCGCCAGCGCGGGGGACTTTGGTTTCATGTCGGGCAGCCCGGTCAGAGGGGTCCAGAGGGGTCCAGAGGGGTCCAGAGGGGGCCTCAGTGAGCCGCTAGGCTCCCAGGGGTCCGCCACGACACAGTCGGTGTTCCACGCACTGAACGAAACATGAACACCAAAGACGAGTGATTAAATAAACGCATACACGTGTTGAAAGGTGTATAATAAGAAAAAACAGGTCCATTTCACAACGGTTACATCTTCAAGTTGCACGGAAGACTAATGATCCCCTCAGATGCTCGTGTGGCTCCTCAGGGAGTGCTCCACTATTAAAGATGTGGCCATGTGGTGTGGCCAGCCGGCACCAGGAGCCACCCAAACCCAGGATGGTTTCTGGGCTGGGTTCTCTTAATGATCGCATTCACAATGCACACACATATACACAACACATAAATCAATACACGGATCTCCAACCATGAATCCCCCCTCTGACAATGTAGAAAGCATTTTGAGTGTGTTTGCATGTGGGTGTTTATCTGTGCTCCCTGGGCGGGGCCCCCTTCTCTTTCAGCCAACTCTGGATCTCAGTCCCCCCTCCTGATTCGCTATGTCCTGCTGCCGATGATACGCAGCGTGCTGAATAACATGTACGAGATGGAGACCGCCCTGCAGGCGGTAGACGACGTCAACTGGACCGTAGTGCGCCCGCCCGGGCTCCAGAACCTGCCTGCCACAGGTAGGGCCCACAGGGCTTCACCTGACCGCATTGGTATAAAGCAGTTAACGTCAACTGGCGGCACGCGGGCCACTTCCGGCCCACCAGAGCTTTCCATCCGGCCCCCAGAATAGTTCTGAATTCAGGAATAGCCTAGTGAAGAGGAAAAAGTATCGCTATCACTTTCGCCCCCTAGTGGCTTGCTGCCCTACATGTAATCTGAGTCTAACAAAGACAAAAGCTATAATATAT
>JAOPUI010000008.1:20191374-20211154 GCA_027123135.1 Urophycis floridana | reverse complement strand
ATGTGTGTGCGTGTGTGTGTGTGTGTATGTGTTTGCGTGTGTGTGTGTGTGTGTGTGTGTGTGTGTGTTTGCGTGTGTGTGTGTGTGTGTGTGCCCCTGCGGCGAGGCTCACCTCCCGATGCGGTAGTCGTTGGGCACCGACACCGTGTGGGGCCCCGAGCTCTCGCTCATGCCGTACAGCTCCAGCAGGGGGACGTTGAGGCTCATGAAGTACTCCTGGGTCTCCTTGGTCATGGGGGCGGCGCCCGTGAAGCAGGCGCGGCAGCGGTCCAGGCCCAGCGCCAGGCGCACCTTCTTGAACACCAGGTTGTTGGCCAGCATGAAGCCCCACGGCACCTGGTGCTCCCTGCCGCGCCGAACAGAAGGGACAGGCGGCGCCGGGGTCAGATCCCCGCCGTGAGATAGCGCGCCGCAGGCCGACGGAGACGATTGGAATACACAAGAATTTGAAGAATCTCTCCACCGCCGGGTGCAAACGCAAAAGGCATCTCTGAGAAGATCTCGCAAAGTGTCGACTAGCGTGGCTGCTTCGGGTGACACTCAATAGGGTCGAGCGTGCAAAAATGCAACCGGTAGACGCGATTCGCCCCAAACTACACAATGCGACGAGGATAAACAATACAATCCTTTACGCGGGCACCTTCATCTCCCCATTTGTATTTGAGAACACGAAACCTGGACCAATGCTGTAAACGCCACAACGTTTCAGAGATTCTGTCGCAGACGCCCAGATGATATTACAGCCCGCGATTGTTTCACAACAAGCATGTAAAGCAAGTATAAAGCGAGTGTAAAGCAGCCGAGCCCGACGCTTCCCCTTTCAGAAGGTTTGCCCCCACCCGTCTCCGGGCGCGCGGGCCGCACTCACTGGTTCATAGCGCTGTAGTTGTACTGCAGGCCGATGGCCTTGGCCCAGCCCGCCACCCTCATCCTCAGTGGAGAGGCCTTGGCGCCGGCCTCCTTCATCTTCTCCTGCATCTTCTCCCACACACGGGGCACCCCCAGGAACGCGGTGGGGCGCGCCTCCTTCAGGGTGGCGCCCAGCGAGCCCTGGACAGAGCGACACGGGTTCCCGTTTAAGAGTGAGAAGCGGTGGTCACGGCCACTACCAAGCGCCTCTCACGGGCGATGCCTCGCGATCACCCACTGCCCAGCCCTGCTTCTCACACACACACACTGTAGAACACGCTGACGCCTCTTGTGTGAAGTGTAAACAGCCCAGGGTTGAACAGTAGGTAGTGCTCGAGTTCAACGAGTTCATCGGCGACTCGTCTCTCCCCTACCTTGAGGGCGTCTGGTGAGGCGAAGTATGTGGTGGCAGCGTACTTGACACAGAGCCACAGGTCGTTCATCTGGGCAGCCACGTGGCTTAGGGGCAGATAGCTCACCACCACCTCCTCCCCATACCTCAGCTCCGTCACCTCCCCGGCCGCCGTGGCCGTCCAGGTGAGCTGGAGACGAGGGGACAACGAGCAGAGCGAGTTAGAGCAGATTTCAAAATGACAGTGTTGGATGAGGTTTAGTTTACAGATGGAGCCGTTCTCCATTATATATAACCCCTCCGCCCCGCCAAACGGTTTCCTGTGACACTCACATTATCGTGGCTCAACATGACACCCTTTGGGGTTCCTGTTGTCCCCGAGGTGTAAATGAGGGTGCAGCACTCATTGGCCCTCAGGGTACCAATCACAGTGTCCAGGGCTTCATCAGGCATGTCCTCTCCCAGCTTCATGAACTCTTCCCACTGGAGGACACAGTGAACCAGAGTTAGGCTCATACTTTGTCACTTCAAAATCTGGAACTAATACCATAGACACTGTAAACACTGTACATGTTACCCCAGCACCGCCTGTGCAGGAGACAACTTGGGCTTCCCCTACTCTTCATCAATAATTGATGAAGATAATTTCCCATTTCATTTATTTTCTTTTTTTTTCATGAATGTTCCAATGGTCACAATAAAAATGATTAATGAGTGCTTAGGCCTACATATGCAGAAGTCTCAGTATTTTAATACTCTTCTCCAAATCAAATGAAAAATATCAACCAAAAAAAAAAACTGGCGCCTGCAACACATTATCTGGCATCTACCATGCCATCAACGCTCCAAGCTGTGCGTACGCCAGAGGAGATAAAACATCCCCTGCATTCTGCTGCTTATCATCACATTCTGTTGGGAACACAAACTCACCGTGTACAGGTTGGGCAGCCTCTCCTGAAGCTCGTCTTTGTATTGAACAATAGCTTTGAGATGAGGTAGTTGATCTTTAACCTACACAACGAGTAAGGAAACCAATTAGGAAAACAACAACAGCATGACGGAGGTGATGCTTTTAACCCTCTTTTACCACAGCCATAAGAACTAACTAACCAACTAAGGTTTTCAGTACAAATAGTAATTAACCAATGAGTATTTTGCCTTTTACGGAGTAGATTTGCAAATCTAGAAGGGTGTATATCACGTCTAATGGTGATGCCTCAATTGATTTACAGGCAATAGCTGAAATTCACCCAAATTCACCCTCAATGAACTAGCTCTGAGGTCAGGAACCACACTTTATGTCTGCATATGGCTGACCATAGACACGACTGGAAAAAGATTGCATTACCAAATTTAAAAACAAACAAATAAATACAATTGTCAATTGTACAAACTACATTTCATTGGAGAAAGTCACAACACTGGGGTCATTTCCAGGTTAACATATTAACCAGAAATACCAGAAGTCATGATCAGAGTAGATAACGAAATGTCAGACAAAGGCACATGACAACATCATTCTTACCAGCCTCCATGTGTAATTTGCACTGAGCCAATATGTCTCAGACAAAAGGCCGAATGGCGATTAAATAAACATAAACATATAAACAATTTCAAGTCCTTTCATTCTTCATTCTGCAATTTCCCTCAGGGATCATTAAAATATTTCTGTCTTTCTGTTGTGCGCGGCTGCACCGTCAGACAGGTTCCTAACCCCTGACCCAGTCAGTCAGAAGAAGGACGTTCTTGCTTAAGCATACTTAAACTGGTACTGTATGTTGAGAGAATGACTCTGGTTACACAGTCAAAAGGACTGTTTTAGGTCATATACTAGGCGCTTACACTGGGCCCAACAAACACCAAGAGGGGCCCGCGGTGCCCGGCCCACTCCTGGCTGTTCAGGTTAAATTTCTTATCACCAAAACTGGTCGACTGATGGCCATCTTGAGCCAGCCTCCTCCAGCTGGTGTTTGTGGGGCCGGTGTGTGTAAGCATCTGATACGAAGTGCTACGGTTCCCTACAGCAGTGCTGAAGGTTACCAGGACTTTAGTCCAGTGGTACTAGTTTCAGTTACCAATTGCACTGTTCATCTCAATCATGACTACTATGTATGTATATAGGTTTTCATTTTTTCATCTGATCTGGTTCTAAGAGCTTGCATATAATTTTATTCTATTTAGGTAAATCTATTTATTGTTTGTTGTCTATACTATACTTTTTATCGCACTCCTCAATCCCCTTGTACTGCTGGTCAATGTGAATTTCTCCTAAGGGGGATTAATAAAGGAATATCTTATCTTACTAGCGGTTACTCACCTGCAGAATCTTGACCAGCTGTTTGTGGTTCTCCACAACCACAACGTTGGCCTCACAGTTGGCCGCCACATACTCGCAGGCTTCAGGAGAGTTGGTGGTGTAGATTCCTGCTGCCAATCCCCTGGTTGGGCAAATCAAATATTAGTTTGGGCCCGTGTGGTGTGGAAACTACCGCGGGTGGTTAAATATAAAACCCATTGGTCGATTCATATCGACTCTGATTCCGAAGCACTACTGCAAGCACTACTCTAAAACACTGTAAAACACTTTAAAACACTAGCTACCATAACTTTATTTTATTTTATTTTTCATTATAGGCCTACTAGGCCCCGCCATCGTGTTGATTGTCTATTGTTATTGTCGATTGTTTACTATCGCACACCAACCACCAAGTCAATATGCCTTGTATGTGCAAACCTACTAGTTGAGCATTTGATTTATTGATTGCTGGCAGAAAAGATAATTACAACAAACAGAATTGAAAAATAAAATCCTTCCCAAATTAAAAATCGCCTCCCCTAGACTTAAGGGTGATATAATTGCTCTAGGCATATGTGGCATCACATATGGTCCTATTCATTTCAACATGCATGGCCAGCTAAAAGTTACTTTAAGTCTTCGCTTGTTACTCTAATCCTCTCGTAGTCTAACTTATGTGTGCATAGGAACATCTTCCTATAGGCTCTAGGAAGATGTTCCTATAGAGCTGCTAGAGCTGGAGAGCTTACCCCGCAAGAATGCAGCCGATGTTTGAGATGAACCACTCTGGAGAGTTGAATCCCAGAATACCAACGCCATGGAAACGTTCCAGTCCCAGCTAAAAAAAAACACAACAACACAACACTCTTTATTCCTGTACATTCATATTTAATGACACCGGGCCTCCTTTGCCTCATTTACTGTTGACCTCCATTGCATGTTTTCGACGGGTAAAGCCTAATGTTCACGGTGCGGACACGGCTATGAAACAGGAGAGGGATGCGAAGTGTTGGATCCCACACACAGCAGGGGGTGTTTGGTTACTGGCAGATACTCTCCAGAGATAAAAGGTTACTGTGTGTGTGTGTGTGTGTGTGTGTGTGTGTGTGTGTGTGTGTGTGTGTGTGTGTGTGTGTGTGTGTGTGTGTGTGTCGAGGGCAGCGCTGTGTAATCAGCCCTATTGCACACATTACGTGCTGAGATGGAGCACACACCGCGTCCAAATGTGGAAATATCACATGCAATGTCACCGATTAACGGTGTGCACACTGGAGAGAGTTTGCAGTCAAACACACGAACCTTGAGGAAGCTCTTGGCCGCCGCACGGCACTGGTGGTAGTACTCCCTCCAGCTGACCATCACCCACTGGCCGTCTTTCTTGGAGGCCAGGGCGGAGTGGTCCCCGTAGTTATCCACCGTCTCCAGGAGGAGCTGATGAACGGTGATGGGAGTCTCGGAACCCGGGCCGGAGCCCTCCATCCGCAGCTTCACAGCCTGGTCCCGGACGGACGTCCACAGCTCGTCGGAAGGGGTCAGCGTGGTTGCCGTCGCAGTGGACAGCGGCACCGCTCTGGGCTCTGTTTTGGACGGACAGCAAGTCCATTCACCCGCCATCACTTAAAGCTGTGTCGTGGAGTGAAAACGCGAAGAAGCCAGGCCGAGGACACCGATCGATTACACGTGTTTGCCTTTTGAAGCCACAAGTGTGCAACATCTCATGTGCGCGCCCTCGTCACACTGTCTGAATTATAGGAGTGCGCTGCGTCGGGAAGGGGCCGGCCTTAGTGACACCAGAGAGAAAACCGGTCTATGGGAATGTCTGCCCAGCAAACTGGTTTCTCAGAAACAATCAGCTCGGATTGAAAAGAAAAATGCGGGTAATATGTGAAAGTGAAAGGATATCAAAAAGCGAAAGCGTTGACTCCACTGTGTACAACAGTGGACAACCGTAGATGCGCGCAGGCCGCCGGAGGTCAGGGCCGTGATGGGAGTGTGTGGTTAGAACGTGAATATTAAGAAACACGTCAAATCTAAAATGTAGTTGTTGACCACCTGGTCGATGGACTGGCCAACTACCTAATGTGTTGACCAAGCGCTCCGTCTTGGGGTGATCTAATGCGTTGTGCGTTTGGTTCAAATAGCCTACAAAATGACAAAGTGGTCAACATAATATGAGGTAGTACGAGTCTGTTTCGCTTGGTTGTGACTATATGACTAGAGGCCTGTTACAAATTAAAATCCCTACTACCAAAATTGATTAAAAAATAAAACCTGAACGTAATAAAATCTAAAGTTGTGCCTATATTAACGTTTGTTATGTTTGGGTGCAATGGGGTCTTGCGCACAGCAGATGGCGGTACGCTGCATGTTAACTAATTTCTGAGGCACTATGGTTGTCTATTCATCTGTCCGGCTGTGGTTATGGCTGTGACCACGTGTGGACGTAGGCCTACTTTTGGCACAGGATCCATCGAATATTTTGAGGAGCAAAGTAAGAACTGTATTCTCATTACCATGTTAAAAAGTGGGCTAATTAACACATATCTAACTATTGTTTTTTGGTGTGCCATAACTCAGTGGGTAGAGCGGGTGGTCCACTAACCGGAGGGTTGGCACAGTTGGATTCCCACCTCCAACTGTCCACATGTCGAACCCATAGACTGTAGGCCTATGGGTCGAACCCCACAAATGTACTGATTGTAAGTCGTTTTGGAAAAAAAGCGTCTGCTAAATGCCCTAAATGTAATATGGTGCATGCACATGCATTAAGAAAAATAATTTGTAATCAAAAATATTATGGCCCACTTATAGGTTGAGCTCCACCCTTTGCAAAGCACTGCTGTAGATGCAACAGCGTTGTCTCTATCAATGTTGCACTCTAGACTAGAGGACCCATCATTATGCAAGCAACTGCACACATCCTATGAGATATGAAGTGATCAGGTTGGTGCATATATCTTTCATACAGTATCTACCTTATCTATCATATCAATGAGGCCCCTTACCCTCAGAAGGAGTTTCAGATGATTCCTCAGGACATGTTGGGGGCTGGCCTGGTGGTTTGGTTTGGCAAGGTAGCCCTGCTGTTTCCTCTGGTTCCTCTGCGCTTTCCTGTCTCTCTGAGGGCGACGAGGCCCCCGGTGCGTGACTGACACCGGTCTCCATTGTGTGGGACTCTCCCGCCAGACTCTGTGTTACAGCAAGATGTTCGTCCGTGGGCTCGGCGTGCAGGATGCTTCCGTTGCTGACCGGCGGGCCGGAGAGGGGCTCGTTCTGAGGCTGTGTGGCGACGTCGACCACAGTCTGAGCCTCCTGAGGCTCGCTGCTGTAAGAAGAGTTGCGAGGCAGATCAATGAAAGCTAACAACTTGTGCAACACATAGAGTAAGTTGGCCCTGCAGGGGTACTTTGGATGAAAGGAGCTAGTGTTGGGCTGAAGTTGTGTAGCACGAGTGTCATTCTGCATCAACCCTGTTGGTCCACTCTTATCTCCCATACAAGATATTTCATTATGCTGTGATGAAGAACATTAAGTGATTCAGCACTGCTGATGTTCTTCACAAACAAGGCGGTTGTTGTTGCAGATGAAATGCACACACTCAACAGGAAACGAGCCACATCTACAAGAAGGCTCGTGTGATAGCCAGCCACCTCACTTACCTCAGTGTAAGGTGCTCATTGTAGGGAAGGCCCCCGCCACTGCAAGCAGACTCTTCTGTAGTCATCATCCTGCGAACGCTTCAAATGGAGGAAGTGTTTAAGGGCAGCGGAAGTGAGAACGCGTTCTGGGTTCCTGTCACACCAGCTCCCACACACATTATGAGTTTGAAGCTGTGCAGGGCGCTCTGTTTGAGCACTGCAAGGGCAGACGCTCTGTGAGGTCATCGCAATATGTCGTTGCCACATCCAAGGTGGCGGCCATCATGCGCACTGTGTGTAGAATGTTGAAACTCTGGGTTTAATGCCAAATGGTATTGGGCCAGGTTCAGGGCCATTCGTTTACCACTGTGTCACCACAGTCAGGTTCGTTCAAGGATAAACTGAGTGGCTCTTGGGTGTGTGCTACTACTGCCTTGCATTTCCCGGATTCATCTTAAGACATGTTTGGAATTTGGAGGTGGTAGTTGAGTATGGGTTGTGCTGCCTCTTGGCTGAAGGCAGCAGATCTAGTGGCATCTAGTGGTTGATGAGGGATCTGTGGCAGCATGCACAGATCAGGAGTAAAACTAAATTGATTTCCAATCACCAGATAAGCATTCACAAGACACTGTTCTGTGCTCTGTGTTCTGTTGTCTTTGTGCAATAAAGATAGAAGAAGATATAGAAGAAGTCTGATAATCGCACTATATCACCGGTGTAAAGTTAATGTTTGTCATCTGGGGTAAAGTTCACATTTGTGTGGCAACACAGAGTGATGCCTGCAGAGTATTGCACATTACACCAACACCTTTAATCACATTCATATGAACCCACTCTATTTCATTATTGTATTATTTATCACATTTTACAAAGCACGCTGTGGGCCTCGATGGGAAGGTAAGGCCTTGCTAATATTCCTCCTTAAAGTAGTAATAAAGATAAGAGAGTCATAGAGAGAGATGTTTAACTAAAATCGTAGACACATTTACAACTGGCGAGATAGCATCAGACAGCAAACAACATAAAGATGTTATGCGATTAACAGGACCTCCCCGGCACATGGACTGAGGACCGGCTGTTTCTGTTGACTAAACAGTGAAGAAACAAAGGAACCTTCTCACACCACAACAGTTCAATCTGCAGATCTAGAAGATTTAGCTTAGTAAACTTAGTAGTAAACTCAATTCCAAAATGGCCCCAAAATAAATCCCTGTGATTATTTAACAGTAATGTACAGTACAGTGTACAGTAATGCATATAACCTCGCCTTGAAAGCGCTGGTCCAAGAAGTTACATGACTATCACAGGGCTTCTGCTTCTGCTTGAAAACAGTGTGCTCTACCACAGCAAGGACATGCAAATATAACTCTGGTGGTGTTGGCCGATGATATGAGCACACATGTGAGTGTGACAAGGTCATGAGCACAGTGGCAGCACCTGTGCTCTGGGCTTTATAAAGAAGTAAACAAACTTGGTCAAGCATGGTGAAACGTGCCAAGTTTTAGTCACACGCTCCACACTAAGCAGGGATATTCTTAGAAAAAAACGACTGTCTCTCGCTCTCTCGTGAGCAAGCGGCCTTTTGATTGTACAGAACGCTATCATGTTACAAGAGAATGTGTGAATGTGAAATATCAGAAGTGTAAGCTTACCTTAGGCAGAGGTAGGGAGAAATGACACCGAATGGCACCACACGAGTCAGATAAAGACAAGCAACATGGGTCGCCCTTTAGTGGCCTGAGTGTTCAACCAAGTGTCCCTCACCAGCCCCCGCCTTCAAACACACAAGCCTATCGAGGACTTGTATGTGAGTAAATCATAACACTCAAACACACACACACACACACACACACACACCTCCTCAACACCACCCATGGAAGGGTGTGGAACACGTGTTCCCTGAGGCTGACCAGCAGTTAATAGATGCAATACCAAAGGTCAAAGACTTTGAGAAACCAACAGCTCATGTAAGTGGCACCTGGATTGAAGCCATGGCTCAGAAGTGCAGTGAAGTAATGCGGCATTCCGATTGTTTCAGGAAATATATACAGTACATCTGTGTCTGATATCTGTGGTCTTGTGGATGTCGTTTTTTTGTTGTCAGGAATGGAAAAATCTCCATGACCATTTTAAGGACATAAGGGACTTATTCAGGAACATGTGAAAGCTAACTGTAATCAGTTACTTAATGTGAAGTCCCAGTACAACGTCACACCAGAGAGGTGAAGATAGTGGTGAAGGCGATTACTGATTTGTGATGAATCATGAGCCTCAGTCGTTTTTTTTTGTTGAGATTCAACTAAAACTGTGCAACCAGACAGACATTTCCCATTCTTCAGATATTTACAGTACTATGTTGTTTTTAATTTTGATATTTTTAGACATCTTTTATCGAACCACTCAGTTTGTCTGTCGTGTTGTCGGTGACCTACAGCCCTTTGCAAATGGTTCAGCTGAGGAGGCAGAGCAGTTTTCTTTGTAAATGTAGGGTAAAGTTGAGAGTATCAAGTGGCACATAGTAACCCAGGCCACCGCTCCAAGGTCAACTAATCACACCACCCAGTCACACCACACAGGCTGGTTGTGACTGCTATGGTAACCACGTTTGTCTGCAAAGGGTTGCAGATGTAATGACATGACACCACTATGACTTCAAACGGCAGAACAAATACTACATGGACAGTTCGGATTAGTCACTATAAAACATGACAAGAAGCTTACTTGAGTCATACCATTAATAATAGAACACAAATAATCTGTGTGTCTGCGCGCAGCCCTTCATTGGTTTTATCTGCGGTATTATCACACATTGAGACGTAGTTTCGGAATGAGTTCTGAGATATATCTTTTCATTTTTACAGAGCAGTATTGTCAGATTGGTGTTTCACTACACACACTGAGATTAGGGAGGAACGATGAATTCCAATCAAACCACAGACAGTACCAGACAATACTTTAATGACTTTAATGTCCCTGAGGGAAATTGCAAAACAGCCATGTTCCCGTTTTGACCGGCTCAATTTAGAGTCATTTCATTCCACAAAGAGTTTGTATGGCAGCAATTAGGAACGCAAACCCCCTACTCGGATTGTGGTCAATCTTTATTTGGATGAATCATATGCATACTTGGAAATATTTACATTTATATAATCAGACCTTGATTAATTCCAAGTGATAACTGTGGCTGTGGGTGTGAAAAGGGCTTGTCTGCTATTTACACACACACGCACTCACACACGCACACACACGTACACGCACACACACACACACACACACACACACACAAACTATCCTGGAGGCCAGGTCATCTGTCTCCCTCCCAGGACGTGGATATGGAGATGGTAGACGGACTGGGCTCCATGCATTCCGTCATTGATCACTGCAGACGACATCAGCAGAAGCACAAACAAAGACGTTGAGAGGAGCGCACGTCATGTGCCGTCCATTGCTCTCATCTACACTCTGGTTCACCGCTCTCTGGTGGGACAGCTCACCTACTCGGTAGCCTTCGGCCAAACCTTCCTTCTTTGCCACGTTTTTGGCAACGACCAACAGGTGTCCCAGGAGCTTATGATTTGAAAAGGGAAAAACCGTGAGCCATTGGTGCGTCATCACGCATATGAACTTGTTATTCACTGGCGCCGCGCTCTTCCGCCGCCGTACCTCGGCGTCGTCATCCTGGGCCGCACTGATCCTGGGAATGAGGACCCGCGGAATCACCAGGAAGTGGACCGGCGCCTGGGGGGTGATATCCCTGAAGGCCAGACACTGGGCACCGGGAGAGACAAGACAGCGGCCATGGAGGGGCCCTTTAGTGTGTCATCAGTAGGGCCGGCCCGTAGAAATGTCGGGGGGGGGGGTTTGCCAGCGGAAATGACGATTTGTGTGGAAATGTTAATTGAAGATGTGTGTAAAACCATTTTGACGTGTTACAAAAATATTTTCACGGGTACAAATTACGTTTCGACACGTCAAACCCGATTTACAGATATCTTTAATTCAATTATAGATATAAGTAATTCCCTTTTCACTTGTCAGAATAAAAATTGCTGATATCCAGAAATGAATTGGAATAATGGAATTGTATTATAATTTCCCATTTCAGAAATCAAAAATCGCATTTCTTAAATCCAACATATCAACAAACCATTTTGGGTATGTGGGTGTAATATTCAAGTCCCACAAATGCCATTCTTTGAATAGGAAATGTCTACCTCACAAATATCCAACAAGGGCCTTTGTGAAAACTAAGATGGCAAAACAAGGTTTTAAGCTACTGGTCTAAGCTACTGTACGTTACAGTTCTACAACTGTAAAATACAGTCCTCCAAAAATGGTAGGGAATTGTAAACAAACCATCCCATGATGCATTCTGACATAGTAGCCATATTTATGTTGATATGGACATACCTCATTTATGACGACAATACCTTTACTAGTGGACATTCCTATTTTGATAGTTTGATTCAAATACATTCAGCAATTTTAGAGTTCTGAAATAACATTTATCCTTGTCACAATTCCAAGATGACGTAAATAATGTAATTGTGACTAGCCACGTTTTAATTTTAGATATGTAGAATTCCATCGATAATATCTAATGTAAGCAAAATGTTTGTTATCTACAACAAACATTGCCACTCTAATTGAATTGTTGATATTGACATTTCCACCAAAATCTAAATTACATTACGGTTGTATCAAATTAATAACATGTCAAACTTAATAATGGAAATCTATAATTGAGTTTGAATTCACTATTGAATAGATTTCACTAGTAAGAAATTGGTTGTTCATTGGTTGTTCAATTTACATTTTGACAAGTGAGAAATGAAAGTTAGACAGCTTTAATTAGAATATCTACTTATTCAAATTATATTATGGGTATTTGGTCTTGATTTCTAAATAGTCGGAAACCAATTATGCCATTGGTGTGACCCTTAATGATTACATGTTGACAGGGATGCCATACATGCATGTGTTGAACTTCATCCACGTGGAACACAGAGTAACATTGATAACAACATGCTGGGGCATGTCTGTGACGCGTTCTACCTTCTCGTCTTCGTAGATAATGTCTGCAGGGATGCTTTTGTCAATAACTTTGGAAAATATGGTTGGAGCCGGGGATCCGTATCTCTTGCTGGCCTCCTCTGCCAGGCGCACCTCGTCACTTCTGGCACACAATCCCCTCTGTGAGACAGAGTGAGTGTCATCAACAAAGTAGTATGCATAATGAAACGATGACAACCACTGTGCATGAACAAACGCGTTAACGCACAGTAACCCCAGGCCTCAAACTTGATCTCCACCTGATCAACCCCAGAGCCACCAGGACTGCTGCCTTCGCCGTGAAACCCTGCCTCAGTGGGCTGAGAGATCAACACGTGTATGAGGATGAGAACAACACATCTCAGATTAGACGTGGCTACCTTTGGTCGGAAGGCAGACAGTGATGGGCAGCGAGGGAAAGTTGGGCTCCTGAAGAAACGTGTCCCTAACAATCGCCGAGTAGCCATGGCTGTCACGCAGAATGTCCCTATGGACTTCACAGGAGACTCTTCCGGATACCGGAAAGTGAACACAAAGCTGCAAACCAACAATTGTCGCAAACAATAATAAACAAATTCATTCATATATCTATGTGTAAATACACCACAGGCACTGAACGTGTGTGTTCTTCGAGGAAATACTGAAATCATGTTACGTCAGATATTTTAATTATTTGTTAATGTTGTAAGCTAGAGGTGTTATCTGGAAATAAAGTGTGTGTTAAAAATAAGAAATAAAAGTTTGCCGTTCTGGAACCGGACAACTGAACCTCCGTGTTTTTATTTTGACATATAGTGAGTATATGCGATATTCATAAGTAACGCTCGGTTACAGTAGTGTCACAGTAATGCAAGACCTCCCTGTGGTAGAGGGCGGTGTTGTGGCGCATGAGCGACCTGACAACACACGAGTTGGAGAAGAAGAAGAACGAGGGGCGGAGTTTCCGGGTGGAAACATGGCGGCTCGCACACCCTTGTCCTTGCAATCTTTACTCCACAGAAATGTACATTTCTGGAGGATCAAGAGGACCCTTCACACTGAGGCGGCCGTGCGGCAACCAGCATACCCGGCAATCATCCCGTCACTGACCGCTAAGAGCAAATCCTCCAAGAAGTACCGGTATGAGTTGCGCTTGAAGAACGTCCGCGCCGCTAACGTGGAAGACAAGATCAAGCTGTTGACTGCAACACAGCGGAAGAAGTACATGGTGTTTCCCCAGACGTTGGCCCGCAATGCAGACAAATGGTACCAATACTTCACCAAGACCGCCTACATTCCGGGCCTGCCCGACCAGTACTCCGTGGTCGGCCGGACTCCGGAGGATTCGCCCACCGCCGCCCAGACGGCGCTGCTCGGCATCGGGGACGAGACGCTCGGTGACATCCGCTCCTTGGTGAGCCATGCGATTCTCCAAGAGCAGTGGTACATGAAGAAACGAGCGCCCTTCTTGTACAAGCGGCAGGAGCACACCGTTGAGCCATTCATGAGGAACCTGGTCGCAGTGCTCACCAACTCTCTGGCCAAACACAACCCGCTTCTGCTCTGGGCGAGTAAAGGTAAGGGATAACCAGGCCTGCACGTCACCTCGTGTCTGTTGTGTTTAGGCTGCTGGAGGTTGTAATTTATAACGACACTTGTTGACAGACTCTGTTGACGCAATGCTGTGCCCAATGTAAGAATGCATATTCTACTAGTTGTCAACAGCCGCCTCCAGATTAACTCACTGTTTGCAATTCATCTTTCTAGATCTAAAACCTGAGGTGAATTTTTATTGGATGAGAGGAGAGAGGACTGTTCCTCATGGCCACCGTAAGGGCAGAATCGAGCCAATCAGGTTCCAGATCGATGACAAACCACACAGTCAAATTAGGATACCCAAACAACTGCCACAGGTATTCACATGTTCAGCCACAACAAACTACCACTCGTTTGAAACTGTAACACCATGTTGAATGGCAGTCACAATGGGCTGATTTTTTCTGTCTTCTAGTTTGTACCAATGGAGTCCTCGTATGGGTTGGAAGTCCCAGACATCAAAATATCCCCAGATATGATGCCTTTGTTCAAGAGACAGTATGTCAACAACATCTTCACAGGTAAACTCATATTACACACCAATCGTGTTTCTTAACCAAGCGGTTCACACGGATGCCCTTTCAAACATGTTTGTATGTTGCTGATGTTTGTATGTTCATGTTGCATGATCAGCAGATGCGTTTCTCCAAAGCGACAATAAAACCATTCACTCAGAACTGTAGATGTTTGCTGTTGTGTATGCCTATTTGAACAAAGAAACTGAAACATCAGTTATAGTGGGAACCAACCTAGTCTCTGTGTCCCAGGCGCCAAGCTGCCTGACCC
This sequence comes from Urophycis floridana, assembly GCA_027123135.1. NCBI lineage: Eukaryota > Metazoa > Chordata > Actinopteri > Gadiformes > Phycidae > Urophycis > Urophycis floridana. The sequence goes on along the minus strand of JAOPUI010000008.1, from coordinate 20,196,546 downwards.
GGCCAGCTACGGACACACCCAGTTCCATGTGGTCCAGGACCGCTACCACAGGGACCGGCTGACGAAACACAACCAGGCGGATCAGGTGGAGTTGCTCCTCAGGGCCCACGGCCTCAGCAGCCTCTTCTGCTGGACCGGAGCGCAGGCCATGTACCAGGGTGAGATCGCGGCTCCTTCCTCTGCGCTCTTGTTATCGTGAAGGATCTCTATTGGTAGCCGAGCTGAGCCTCTGCTGTGCTTACAGGCTTCTGGGCCAGGGAGGACGTGACGAGGCCCTTCGTGTCCCAGGCCGTGATCACGGACGGACAGTTCTTCTCCTTCTTCTGCTACCAGCTCAACACGCTGGCGCTGTCCACTGACACGGACGTGGACAACCCCAGGAGGAACCTGCTGTGGGGCACGGAGAGCCTGCGTCTGTTCGAGGGCGTCGAAGACGACCGCGTGGTGGGCTTGGACGACGGCGTTCTGCGGCTGCTGGTCCAGTTCTTTATGAACCGGCCCCTGGACACCTGAACGGCTCCTCTCCCCGCAAACATAAGCCGGCCCCCCCCCCCCCCCTGATCCTGTTTGAGTCACCTCCTGCTCTCAATGCTGAAGAGGACTTGGATTATGTTGAAGACATTTCAGCTGGAACGGTATTGGGTGTTAATAACCTCCAAGACTTGATTCCACAAAGGTGGTTAGAGAAATGAGGGAGGTGGAATGAGGTGAGGTGACCACATACAGCCCTGTATATTTATCCTTGAAAATATTGTGCATATTGTGTTCATGCCTAAATTCATAAATTCATGCTTTTGAAATAGTTGTTTTGTGTGTTTTACTGTAATCCATTACACCACAATATTGATCTGGTAGTATTTGCTTTTGATGAAGGAGTGTAGGCCTGTAGACAAGTACAGTGTCAGAGTAAATGGGATGGTGAAGATCTGTGAAGTATGTTTTTACATTCACAGTAACTCAGCATCGTTCATGATGTCATGAAACTAAGCCTTTCTCCACTAGAGGGCGCATTGAATTTTGCAACAAATAATTTTAAGCAGAATCAACACTTGTACTTTTTATTTGATCAGGAAAGTTCATTAAGGTTTTAATATGCATGTTAATAGAGCTATAGGCAAAACACGTAACACTACTATCATGATCAGAGCTGAATCTAGCTGGTAACTTCTGGACAGTATAAGGCACTGTACATAGGTGTTTAACAATCAATGTTGTATGATTAGCAGCCAGAACTGGCAACACTCCAGAGATATTGAGTTCCAGAGATAACATATTTTCAGTTAAAGGAAAACCAAAACCAAAGATCTGTCTTACTTTGGTCATTAGTGCATATATTGCTGTTTTGTTTGATGTTACCATTGACTCACAGAGACACTTCTTAGCTCATGAATCTTCTGCAGTCAGATGTTGCGTTGTCTCGTGGTGGAGTCCGTGTCCACGCTACAGCTCTCATCCTGAGCCCTAAACGGAGCAGGGGGAAGACCACGGCAGCTCAAGACACACGGCTCAAGACACATGGCTTGGTCCAGAAAGACTCATCATACAGCGGTGAGGGGCAGCCACTCCCGAGGGTTCAAAGGCTGCCTACCTGTAAGTAGTACCTACCTGTAGGCAGCCTTGTGTAAGAAGGGTCAACTGCCATACCGTGAAGTCACTGTAAGTCACTTAGGATAAAAGTGTGCCATATGACTAAATAGCAAAAAATAGAATTTAACAATACTCACAATTTATTACTTTGGTCATCACTCAATACATTATCTGTGAAGAAAGCAGGCATTGATGCGTTATCAACAATACTTTTTTAAATGAGATTATTGCCCATATGAGGAGACAAAATACATAATTCAATAAAATGTGTGTGTGTGTGTGTGTGGGGGCGGGGGGGGTTGTTTACCCACCCACTTGTTGAGCACCGCGGGCCTTGCCCCTCTCATACAGCAGGATGATGGAGACCAGGAGGATCACCTCCACCACGATGACCAGGAAGGGCTTCAAGGGCTCCATGAAGGTGATGACCCTCAGATCCATGCGGCTCGTGGTGGTGCTGATGTCGTACACGGCACCACAGTGGTAGGGCCCCGTGTCCGCCTCAGTCAGGTTCTGCACCGTCAGCGTGGTTTTGCCCTCCTGGTTCTGGACCTGGTAGCGACGTGGGTCTGCCTCGGTGTCTATCAGCTCCTGAGGGGGAGCGGTGAGGGAGTCAGACGGATCACCGCACCCCTACACTGCACCAATGTTCGCTCATCAGAGGTGCACGTCAGTCGATGTCAGTAGATGGCACCGCAGTGATGGAACGAGCTCCCTGCCAATGTCAGGACTGCAGAATCACTCCCCCATCTTCCGTAGGAGACTCAAGACCCACTTGTTCAGAGTTCACCTGAACCCTGCATAACCCTACTCTCATGCTCTTATTTGTTGTACGTCTTGGCACTTTAATCGCTCTTGTAATCTGGCACTTTGATCGCTCTTTGTAACTTGGCACTTAGTCAGAGATGTTGTAAACTAGTATGGGTTAATCTAGCAATTGAAATGCTTGAAACTTGTTCTGGTGACTTTCTTACTGCCTTAACAGCATTGAAATGTTCCACCTTCTTATGACAAACGTACTCTTTCTAAGTCGCTTTGGATAAAAGCGGCCGCTAAATGTAATGTAATGTAGATGTGAGCGCAGACTCCTGCCTCAGTTGCTCGAGACTCGGACGTGCGTCTGATGACTTCTGAACATCTCTGATGCCAGTAAACGTTTGCGTGTCCCGCTTCACTGTCACGAGACGTTGTGTCGGTTTCACGTGTCTTGGTCAAAGGCTGGCAGGTGTGCTACCTTTTCCATCAGACGCGTAACAATGTTATAGGCACCGTTAAAATAGGCCCCGCATGAGGATTTTGATTCCCCCTGTTATTCTCAAGGAACACTGCACCGCACGCATGCATACTTTGTGTGTTATGTGTGTTGCATTTAACAGCAGGAATTCGAGGAATTGAACGTGAATAACCTAGTATAAGAATCAGGAGCAAACCCACCAAATGTGTTTCGTTGGCTCGGTACCAGACCCAGGTGTTGGGTTTGGGCTTGGGGTCCTCCATCTTACACTCGAGCACCACGGAGTCGCCCACATAGCTCACAATGGGCTTATCTCTGACCTCCTCCATCCGCGGGGCTGGAATACAAATATGCACGTGCATAAAGCTTCCATTCACACAAATATAACTCAGAAGAACCAGAGCATAGTTTAAGGTACACAGTATGCATTAGGGGGTTAAACAGGGCGTCCTTCTCTTGTGTACACTGTGTCTCTCTTAATGTGTGTGTCTCTGTGTGTCTCTCCAGCATCATGGCTACCTTCCTAGCACTGCTGGTTCATCAGGAAGCTAGATAGGGCTGGTTCAGTCCATCCGTGAATGGGAGACCTGGTTTAGGTGTTGGAGGACCAATAGGGGACGTTCAAACCTCTGGCCTCTTGGTAGTGTACCCTAGACCATAGCTTTCTTCATTGACATCTGACCAGTCAGGATCAAGACTGACTACAGGCATATGATTGGACCAGCGTAATCCAATCATGGTTATAAGTGGGACCTTATAACCATTGTATAAAATGTTTACCTGCCAAAATAAAGTCTACTTCTGCTTTATTGTCGAAGACACAGGAATAATTGCCAAGGCTCTCTTCATCAGCAATGCTGAACCTGTATGAAGCAGAAAGATAGAACAATCATTACTTATTACTTATATATGTCAATATAAATCACTTGTTTAGATACATCATATATATTTTGCTTTCCATGTTGATTATTGAATTGTATGGCCCTCTTTGAGACCACCATTCAGACCAATTTTTTTTTGCCAGATTAAGTTTCAATTAAAACATCATAAAATTAAACTGACAAAAGGGTGGTGAGCTCTTTAGTAGTCGCTCTCAAAGGCTTACGAATGGCCTACATCTGGCTGTACAATAGACGATGGACCGCCACAGATAAAACAATGGTCTGGCTTGTACCGCGTGTAGCAGAAGCCAAAGGAATAGTGAATGTACAATAGTGAATACGCAGCACCGTTTTCAGTACTCACGCCCTTTTGAGATTATACTGTTGGTTCTCCAACAGCACCGTGAGGCGGCTGTTGGTGAGCTCCGATCCGTCCTTTCTCCAGTACCCAGTGATGTTTGGTGGTTTGTACTGGTTCCCAGTCCAGGTACACTCCAGGGCCAAGTTTGTGGGTTTCAGCACTTCAACTTTCTGGACTTGGCTCGCGCCTGTGTTGAGAAGTGTGGAGGTATTGTTATTTCAAACACAGACAGACTAGCTAGAATCAGACAATCAAGGGAGGCTACGCCTATTATCAGCTGTTTGGTTGTTGACCGCCAGATACAGCAAGCCAAACGTGTACCCAGCGTGCACACCCTGAGCAGGACATGAATAGCAGGTGGGAGAAAAGACATCTGGCTCATTTCTGACATGAGTGACGACAGGTCAACACAGCTGTTACCTTTAAACACCACACTCTGGGTGTCTGAGATGAGTGGGGGCACGGACACAGGGGCAGTCCGACCCGAGCCAGGGCCCGCTGCTCCCCAGGAAACAAAATAACAGGAGGCAAAATAAAAAACACATTTCCTAACATGTTGGTATGTTAAAGACAATAAACACATTTTCTCAGTGAATCTATCCTTCAGTTCAACATTCTAGCAATATGTTGGAGCTGTATTATGCCAAACACGCACGCATCACACACATGCACACACACGCACACAGGACCCCATGTCACTTGCAAGGACTGTCAGTGTGTGTTCACAGTACAGGCACGGTGTGTCTTGATCACGGTCAACAAACGTTCATTTGTAAACGGTGCTTCTAATGCCAGCAGAGGGTATCGGCAGAGGGACCAAATGAACCCAGCGTCCCACCAAGAGAACGCCCTGTCCCTGACTCCGCTACAGAGAGCGGCCAACGCAACTCCCCTGCTACAGAGCGGAACGTGCCCTGCGGCGCAGTGGACACCAGCCCATCTCTCCTTACAAGGTCACGCACGTAACGCAGCAGTCATTCAGAGGAGGAGGACCATGCACTGCACCGCTCGCTCGCTACAGACACACACACACACACACACACACACACACACACACACACACACACACAAGCACACACGAGCACACACACATGAGCACACACACACAC
>JAOPUI010000008.1:20035711-20048780 GCA_027123135.1 Urophycis floridana | reverse complement strand
CTTGGTAGGCACATACCTCAGGGCTCCCTGAGGCACGGGTTAAAAGGACAAAAAAATTCTGCCAAGTGATCCACACGGATATATATCTCTCTCTTTGTATCATGTTTCAACATCAGAGATGGTCACAGTGGTCAGCTTCCCATCAGCGATCAATACAATGAATAATGCACGGCCTTGCGCTCTGAGAGAGCAGCCTGCACACACCTGCTCCAGGTCCACGTCGTCGGCCAGCTTCATGTTCTTTGTGTGAATCTGAAGGATCTCCAACCGGCCGGTGGCGTCAGGGATGCCGATGTCCACTTCCCTGTCGAAGCGCCCTGAACGACCAGGAAGAACCAGTCAACGCCATTCAAGCCCTCACCCATCTACAGTAGCTCTCACAGCCCTTTCCAGACGTTAAGCAGACCGGCGACCAAAATGAGCTAAATGTCGTTTGGAAAGTTATTTTCGCGGTGAGGGACACGTTGATGCACAGGAGGGGCGTTTACAGAAGTCTTTACAGGCAGTTTAACATCACGGCCCGAGAAGTAGAGATTAAAATTAGAGTCGTCATCAGCTTTGTGGCGCCCGGGTTCCACAGGTGCACCATTAACCACAAGCATCACAGGCACTCCCTCGACGGCGTTTAGAACAAGCCCTTACCGAACCGCCTCAGGGCCGGGTCGATGCTGTTGGGTCTGTTGGTGGCCGCCATGACGATGACATGGGCCCTCTGCTTCAGGCCGTCCATCAGGGTCAGCAGCTGGGAGACGATGCGTCGCTCCACCTCACCGTGCGTCTACACACACACACACACAAACACGCACACAGCTCAGAGGGCTGGCCGCTACAGAAGACGCACTGGCACCAAGACATCAATAAATATCATATGCTGACGAATTCAAAATACCGCTCCCAGTCTGAGGGTTATTACATGAAAGTACATGCACCGTTTAAAATTCTGTGTCAGACTAAATCTAGTTTACTTTCCAACTGATGATTCAACTACTATCATCGTCATCATTTTAACAGCATAGCATCTCGTCGGGCATCATCATGACGATGAATCCCGCTGTAAGACAATAAGCTATAAAACACTATTATTGCCCGGCTCCATCGCGATGCATAATGCAGCGCTGCGGCTGCTAGCCTCGTGCTCCATCACCTTCTCTCTCTTGGGGGCGATGGCGTCCAGCTCATCGATGAAGATGATGGCTGGCGCGTTCTTCTCAGCCTCCTCGAAGGCCTTCCTCAGGTTGCTCTCGCTCTCTCCTGCCAGCTTACTCATGATCTCGGGCCCTGGAGGAAAATGGCATGGAAGATCACATCTGGCGCTCACATCCAGCTCAAAGGATCTCGGCAATAATAGGAGACGAGGTATGTAAATGTAGACGAGGTGAATCAGAGCTCAAACCTCATACTGTAATTCAAGAATATCTGCACGCTGCCAAAAATCTCAGGGTATTGGGGATAAGGAAAGATCAACGCACCATTGATGAGGAAGAAGAAGGCTCCGGTTTCATTGGCCACCGCTCTGGCGATCAGAGTCTTTCCTGTTCCCGGGGGTCCGTACAGAAGGATGCCACGTGGGGGCTGGAGTGTGAGGAAGGAATATCATTTATGGACGTACTGTTACCATTGATAAATAAACGCTGAAATTGTTGGATAGGGAAATCTGTTATAGATCACAACCAAGGTTTCGCACCTTGACGCCAATGGCTTTGAACAGGGCTGGGTGCCTCAGCGGCAGCTCCACCATCTCTTTGATCTGAGCCAGCTGCTTCCTCACTCCTCCAATGTCATCGTAGCCAACTTCATTCAGGGAGTCCTCCTCATCCTGAAAAGTCCAGTGGCAAAAAGGTAGAGCTGAGTTCCAACACTCTTGTGAAGCGTTCCTTCACCTATTAAACCTGACAGCTGTGTGGGGTTACTGCCAGGACACACACCTCTCTCCTGATTGGCTCTCCCTCGTAGTGGATGACAGTATCCGGGGCAACAATGCAGTAGGGAGACGGGTCAGTCTCCACCACCTTGAACTCAACTGCACGCATGCCTCCCCTCACCAGAAAGATGTCACCTGGGCATGGAGGAAAGGAGGAAAGGAGGAAAGGATTCAAGGAAAGAACATTAGGTGCGGCTCCTGGGGCAAAATGACTACTTGACTGCCAACAAAGGAACAGGATATTTCGCTGGTACTAACCCCTGCGGATGGGCCTGTAAGCCTCAAGGAAGTATGGCTTCAGGTAGACCTCAAACAAGTTCCCAGTGATTCCCTCTACCGTGTCATCTATGGGAAGAACATGGATCCTCTTTCCATACTTGACATCGGGGCATGGCTGGATGCTGCGGAGAGAGCCCACCGGGTTTAATAAACATCCAGGAAGTAAGGAGAGTAACCCAGACAGGTGCCACAGCGCTGTCGCCTACCCGATGACGTCTCCCAGGCGGACCCGCAGGTTGTTGCGGACCACCCTGTTCATGCGAATCTTCTCATCAGAGCAGGTGTCGTCGGACAGGACAATGCACACAGTCTCCCTCCTCTTCTTGCCCTTCATCAGCACAGTGTCTCCGCGGAACAGCTGCAGGTCATCCATCTTGGTCTTCACAGGAGAACATATATTACACTCCAGGTAAGATTAACTTCACACAAATAAAGAAGGTAAACAAAGAGATGAACACGCAACGTATAAAGTTACATTTTAAAAGCTGTACCTGAGAGAGGGAGACCACACTGTTATCCTCATTAATTGATTCATCGACCATAAGCCTGTTAGGCCTGTGTTTCTGTTTTAGGATCGCAGTGGACAGATCATCACTTTTGGATCTGTTGAATAGAAGACAGAAAACAATAAGACAACAGCAACAACGATACGGGTCACGTGCATGGTGTGTGCTTAAATGAAATTGAAACAAAAAGTAACGCTGTGTGGAAAAAAAAAAGAGCAATACAAAAAAACGAGGGATTAAAAAAAAGACATAGTAAAAAGTACAGAAAAAAGTGAAAAAGAGGACCATCCGTGTATGAATGACACAGTGAGAAAGGAATAAGACCCAAAACTCGGAAAGACAACACCTGGGCTCGTTGCCCCAGCAGCTAGCGCTAGCACGGCGCTAACGTAGCCCAGATGACACAGCAAAAGGATTTTCCAAAACTTTGTTTGAGGATGGCCGTCACAATGTCTTCATTTAAATGACAAAAACAACGCTGTTTATCACCCGCTGGAACACGGTGCCTTTGAGGCATGTAAACGGGTCCAAGTCTAACCAGGGGACGGGGGCTGAAACGATGCTTTATAACGTCAGTCATCAGGTCGGTGTGGGTCGCTAGCCTAGCCAGCTAGCCGCTGACAGGGCAGCATGAGAGTTTGCATGCTAGCTCCAAGTTTCCACCGTCAGTAACAGGCAATCATTACGTATGTTGGGCCACTTAAACATAAAACACAACATACCACACAAAATAGACATTAACAGCTATAAGCGTCAGCTGGTGTGACGGCGGATGGCTTCGGCCTTGGCCCGGTTCGGCTAACGGTAGCACCTTTAGCACAGTAGCAAATGACTGCGCTTTGTCAAGCAGCGCTAGGATCGGTTAGCGTCCACCAGCTAGCCGCACCGTTCAGCCGAATGACAACTCAGTTTTGACATTTACAAAAATGTTCAACGTTTTGATAACCAGTGTTATGGTTATTAACAGGAGACGGCTCTACTGGTCATTTAGCACTCTTAGCTAAACAAGCTAACGGTGCCAAAGCCCAGTATTATGATGAGCTAACGTTACCCAAACACAGAACGTTATAATGACTCATCTGCTCAAAAACGACGGTAAAGGGTTAGTTGAGAAGATAGGTGTGCTTACTCGCTCCCCGAGGCCATGGTTGTCCCCCTGGATTGGTTTTTTATAAATAAAGGAAATGTAGCTTTTTCTGGCTTTTTATTTCAGCGTTTTCGGCTTTCACTCGACAGAGCAGGTCCTTCGCATTTCTTTATGGTTACACGACAGCCTGGCGCAATGTCTCACCCTGATTGGTGGAATCCACCGTGTCCAGGAAGTCTGTTATAGCAGCGGACATGCCCACAAACCCCAGGAACCAATCAGGTAGCTATTTGCTCGAAGTTTGGACCAACTGCAACGTCCATTCTATTTGCCCATTGGCCCTTTAATACTCATCAAAGTTATGTCTTCCAATTGAGCGGCACCGCGTTGATAAGGCAAATAGTTCTTACGACAATGTTGGACTGACTGCCTTATTTGACTAAAACAATTCTGAAAAATATGAAATAACATTAAAAACTGAGTGAATAAACAAATAACACTGATGATTTCGATTTATGATTTGTCCAGGCTTTAATTGAATTAAATATATACATGTAATTGCACCAATAGTAAATCACACATTCCTTGATGGTCCCTTATTATGCCTCATTGGTAAAGGGTATGAGCAGAGGATCAGTGATGTTTCACAAACATACACCTCATGTATACGACGTGTATGAAATGCAATCACTCAGTTCAGAGTTCATTGTGTGCTACGTCCGACTCAGAGTCTCCACTCTGTTGTGAAGGACAGTGGGATCCAGGGAAGGGCTTAATTGGGGTTCTTGTAGGTACAGTGGAAGAGCCCTGCAACACATGACATTCAAGTACAGATTAATGACTTGAGACATTAAGATGAAACATCCATTAACTTGCATGCAAGTACAAAATGTACCGAATGAGATAACCATGTACACTTTTCCCCCTCAAACATAAATCCCATAAAACGTTTTCAGTGGCTAAAGGCTCAGAACTATTGCCAGCGTTTCAAATCAATTTGTGCATGTTGTCCAAAGCTTCAATATCGAACCGTTAGCAACAGACAGCAAGAGTCCAGAAGAGGTTCTTCACAGCTGTATCTTAATCATTTAATCATATGACAACAACACAATTATAGTTTAATGAAACCCATGTTTATTGTCAAGGAACGCAAGGAACCCCCCGTACCATTTTTCAGAAAAAAAAGGGAGAGCCAACTCAAGTTGTTTTACCTCCCGCTCTTATAAAGACACTGAAGCTAAAGAGAGGTGGTGTTCTGTTGGCTGTGCACCCGTACTCAAACCAGTGTGATGTGCGTTCACCTGCCTCCAGGTTACATTTGTTCCAAAACCTTTCCAATCATTTTTTTGGGCCTCATTGCATGTTTTTAATCTCCTGGGTAGCTCCGCTAAAGCTGTTCATTATTTACCCCTGAGTCAACAGAAACAGATTCATGTCCACAAAGAGGTGACTTTCTGTTGGGTCTGACCCAGAACACAACGACGGTGGGGCCGTACTCTGCAGGTGATCCAGCAGCAAGGCTCTTCTCCCAGCAGGAGGCCGCCTCACGTTGCCTGTCCAGCCTCCAGAGGACCTCTCCCAGCCACAGCCCTGCACTCACCCCCTCTGGGGAAGCATACAGTACAAAGAGCACATGAGACACAGGGAATTTGATTAGTTGGTGGGTCATTTTGAAAAAAAATTGCCAAACAAAACCTGCGATTTTGTAGAATCACAATACAATAAACTAACTCAAACTCAGACTGAATAGAAGCAAACATGCATAATGTATGTTTGAACCTGTCTATCTACCCGGCAAAACCTGTCTGTGTACCTGGTGAAATTTGTGTGCTGAGCTGCAAGTCCCTCAGAGCTTCTCTGAGTTGGTCTCGCTGGGTGAAAGCGATCCCCCGACCAGCAAAGGAAAGCCCCTTTAGCCTCTGGAGGGTCCAGACTTTAGAGCCACGCCGACTAGCCAGGTCCACGGAGGGGATCTGGGTCTGGACTCCTGTGGTGGGACGAGAGACGAAATAAGCCATGGGTAATGCCAGGCCACATTTTACAGAAAAATGAGCTCACCAAATAGAACACAATAAGTCTATATCTATATATTCAATCTCTACATTCAAATTAATGATTTAATTAATATTTTCTGGTTTTCCAAGTGAAACATTATAAGTGCCAATTTCCTCCTTCCATCCACAAATGAAGAAGTGAAAGGAAATCAGGTCTAGCCTGAAGAAATAAAGACCTCACCTTTTGTTTTGATACACACCTTCCCAAGTAGGTGGATGCACCTGCAACAGAGACATCATCACATCACTCTCCATGCTGCTCCGCTGGTCTCCCACCTCAGCTCCAGCAGCCTGTCTCACCTGGTGTAGTACGTCACCGCCTGTCTCCAGTCCTTCCGACGGGCCTGGCAGTGAGCCTGGAGGAGACGGGCGCACCCGGCCCACAGTGTCGCGTCCGCCGCGTCCCGGACCGAGCCCGGCCGCGGCGGAGACCCGCTGGCGGCCCCGGCACCGCGGTCCTCCTCTGGGTCCTCCTCCGGGTCCTCCTCTGGGTCCTCCAGGGCCAGCCTCTCTGGCAGCAGTTCCAGCGTGGCGCCCAGGACCTCGTCGCAGAGCGCCGCGCAGTCGGCGTCGCGCCCCGCCCACAGCAAGGCGGTGGCGGCCTCCAGGTAGAGCTCGGCCACGGGGGGCAAGGCAGGGACCCCCGCTGTGTGGACCTGAGACACAGTGGCCCGAGACCTGTGAGTCCTCGCCAACGGACATACGGAACTGCTTCGAAATTTTACTACTTATTGTAGAAGAACATTGGGTTTTTTCACAATTATATTTGTTTTATCTTGAATATCTGCACCAGTACACCACAAGCTTTGACATAATAGGAATGTGAACGCTTGCTTAGAAATAAAACTGTCTCATTCTGGTAATTTTTCACAACATTGTATTAATTATTGCTTTAAAACCACAACATACTGGAATGCATGAATATCGAGTAGAAGAAGCCAATGGCAGATACAATATATTCCATTATTATTATGATTTATGGCGCTCAGCTTCGGAGAGTTGCACGTTTTGTCTGTACAAATAAGTAAATGGTTGCAAACGGCGGGTAAAAGACGACACGTAAACTCAATTTATCTCTTTGTGTTGGATGGGGTTTTCAAAAAATATTTTACCGCATGAGGATGATCTGAGTGGAGGGCAGCCAGCAGGTCCAGATAATGCTCCACACCCTCGGCCACCCTGAGATAACAACACATGCACCTCACCACAGGCCCACGCCACGTGCTCCTCGCTGCGTCGTACATCTAGAATGAGGCTTCAGACGGGCGGTGCACTCACCGTCTGTGGAGGACACACTTCAGGGCCAGGCTGTGGAGGACGCTGGAGGACGAGGGGACCGACAGCAGGCTCTTCAGTGCCGGGCTGCTCAGCAACATGGACGCGTGGAGAGGAGAGACCCCCGTGTTCGTGTTGGAGGCTGGGGCCGGGGGCAGCCTCAGAGCCTGAGGGACGAATGGTCAATGGAGGTTTGCTAACCTCTTCATAATTAGCGCCTGACACTCACCCATTCGTACACAGACAGCAGTGTTGACCCTGCGGGGGAAAAGCCGGCAGCTCGGTAGCAGTAAGGTTCAAGTGTTCAGGGACACCTTGCCACTTAGTGAGGAGGAGCTGGGGATCAGACCAGCAACCTTCAGGTTGCCAGATAACTGGCCCTTCTGAGCCACTGCCACACCAGAACACTGTTGACTCGTGCCTTAAGGTTTCTTCCCTCTGTGCTTGGGGAGTTTGTCCCCTGCACCTCAGAGGAAACAGGGCAGTGGGTCCCAACCTTGAGGTCCCCTGAGATGCATATGAGGTTGGAGGAGATTGCTGACATAAGCTAAAGCTATTTGATTATCCAGTCTCATAGACATCCTGTTTATACAAACTGCCTCATGATTCCTAGCCTCAAGCAAACCACTACTTATCACTTAATGTGCATAAGTAGTATATGCCCCCCCCACACACACACACACGTTACCCACAGTGTTTAGCAGGCGAAGCCCCTCCATCTCTGCCTGTGAGTTTCCCAGCTGGCTGTAGACGTGCACACTGCGGTGCAGTGCAGTGACACAGCAGGGGTCAGTCTCCATGGCCTTCCTGTAGCACTCTAGAGCCATCTGGGGGCGGCCCTGAGCATCACAGAAATAACATAATGATCATCCTTCAGAATAGAGTATTTCTTTATTCATAAAATCATGGTCTGCAATCAAATTTGTTCAAGTAGGACCTGTGTCATTTTTTCCAAAATCGGAACGAAAAAACAGTCTTGTGCAACATGTTTTTTTTTGTGTTGGAGTGATGTTGCAGACTTGTAACCATTGTATTTAGCTCGTAGATCAGGAACGCCATGGGCAGTTCCACCTTAACAGATGATGGCAAACATCAAATGTTACGCGCAGCAACAGGCATGCATTTCTGAGAGAGACAGCTTTTTGGACTTGTACCATGTTGGCGAGGCACCGGCCTGAGAGAATGTGTGCGTCTGCCAGGAGATTTCTGGGGGCCGGGAGAGAAAAAGCTCTCTGGAATTCAGACAGAGCTTCTGAATTGCGTCCATCGCTCAGCCATTCTGCCCCTACACGTAGCACACATTTGAAAAACATGAGCAATTTATTTATTTAAAAAATATATAACATTATGTCTATTTTTTTACCCAGGAACTGGAGTCTAAAAGCACTGCCAATTGCAAACTACTCAAAATACAACTCTGAAAATAGTCTGGTATGAACTTTGTTGTGGAATTCAGGAAGAAATGTGATAACTATTGTTGCTTTACTAGCACTAATAAAGAACATGGGAACAACCAATAACCTTGTTTTTCTGACTGACTCCTGCTATGACTCCTCTGATTGTTCAGCCTGACTTGTAACATCACTTTGAAAGAGTCAGCTTAAAAACTACATGTACATTTGCCTTGAACTGAACAGGTAGGGTAGGTGATTTGGAGATTCTTTTCGTTTGTTGTGCATTTGACTTCATGGTTGCCGTGGGGCTGTCAAGAGTCTTGACAAATATGACAAAACCGTTCTGCTGCAGACCTTGTGCGACGACCGTGCAGATCTCCAGCAGGTCCTTCAGCTGCGTGGGCTCTGCGACCACACGTGGGTGCTCAGCAGGGTCAGATGTTCCCAGAGTCCTCTTCTGCTGCTCCTCTTCAAGAGCAGATAATCGATGTGACAGAGATGACAACTCTTCCTACGACACATGAAGACAGACAAACAACCACGAGACAAAGCCGCTGTCATCAATATGAGGTTTACATTCAAACATCATATTGCGAATCTTACCACCCGACTGCCGCAACACAGTATAGTTGAGGCAGTCTGTATAGAGTATCGCTGAGGCAGTCTGTATAGAGTAGCGCAGAGGCAGTCTGTATGGACTATAGCTGAGGAAGTCTTCCTGTGAGTCCTAGATAATGGTGATATAATCTACAGACATGCTGATGCTTTGACTCTAAAACCCCAGACTCAGTTCATTGTCCTGCCCTCAGATTCATCACCATGGTTCCCATGAAAGTCCCCATCACATTATGTATGACAACAAGTGTGATTAACACTTGCATCTTTTCCTCCATATATCCCTTCATCATGCTTTAGGACGTCTAAGCTGAACTGGGCCACAGGACCTTACCTAACTCGCTGTCATGTGTTTCACGTCCCACAGGTTTATCCTGAACTTGAATTCCACCTTGAGTTTTTGTGCACCAACCTCATGGAAGTGTCTACAGCACACCTTCAGAAAAGACACTCACTACCATGGACCATTCAGAACCACTGTTGTTTTCAGTGACTATGTCCAGATTCGGTTAACTCTGCATTTCTCTGTATCTCAACATCATAACGCAGTATCTTTGCTCTCTTCGGCTCTCCCTCATGACAACGCTGAACTCCTACCTACAGAACGTGTACACTAATTACCTCTGTGAGAGCACGCTTATTGGTCAGGGTCTTACGTCACAAGTGTGTAAACACAGAGTTTCTCACCATCAAGTCCTGGATGCGCCTCAGTCTGCAGGTGCACAGCCACACGGCCCACTGCAGACACAGTAGCCGCAACACACCGAAACACAAGGGGGCATCGCCAAAGGCCTTCAGAACAGCATGCCAGCAAATGGATCCATCTGAAGACCTTTCACCATGCTTCCCCACCACCTGAAGAGCTGATGGGGAAAAGTTCAGGTGCAAGTCGTTTAACATCAAATGTAGCAGCATCACTTAAATGTTTTGGGCGAGACACGTTCCAACATGGTAGGAAGAATTAATCAAAGGAAAATAAGATTGAGTAAAATAACAAAGTAAAAGTAGCAATGGAGTCAATACAGTGAGTTGAATGAACCATTCATTCTTATTCAGCACTGATGGTCAGTCTACTTTACCATTTAATCATATTAGCATACATGTTGAATCCGTGGCAACGGACTTACAGTCAATCTTAGATACCTGAGGTCAGTATGGAGGAGGGGATCAGGAGCTCAAGGATGCCCACACGCAGACTGAACATAGAGTACCTTTCGGCGTCGAACACCCGAACCACTAAGAACTTCTTAGTGGTTCGGGTGTTCCACTTCTAATCGAACAGAACATTGTTCTACCATGACTAATAATTCACCTCTCTCCACGCCTTCTGTGAGCAGCGCCTCAGCCTGCGACGTCTGGGACTGAGCGATGGAGAATGCACACGCGTTGTAAACCACGCTCAGCTCCAACTCAGCGAACTCCCCCGTGGCAGGGAGACCTCCAGCGGGACAAGGGGGACAAGACTTACAAACCAGGCACAGGCTAACATGACAAGATCCAACCAAATAACATCAGCATCACCATAACATAACTTGGCAATGGCACCTTGGATTTTTCTTAAAAGTTTGTGAAAGTCAGAACAGCGGGACCTCAGGTTGCTCTGGTCCCGCTCACGGCTGGAAAGATGTCCTCCTTGTCGCTAGACACAATACGACACAACAAGGCACGATGAGAAACTATTGGTATACAAGCATAAGGGAGCAGCATAGCATATTTGATCAGCTATATTGACGGTGAGACATGCATCATCTGTAGCAGAACCGTTCATCTTCCGACACCAACATGTGCTGGGAGAACAGAACCGTTCACCTTCCTACACCATCAAGTGTGACAGCCAGAGCAGGACCGTTCATCTTCCTCCATCATCATGTGTGTTCCACCATCATGTGTGACAGGAGAGCAAAACAGCTCCCTCACCTTCCAATCCTCCACCAGCTCGTTATTCCCCCTGACCCACAGAGCCAGCAAACAGCGCGGTCTCTCCAAATCAGCCATGAAACACACACGTTACCAACTATTTAACACTACACTCCCGTGACTACACTGTTATTTGAACTCTTCCTCACGTCCCGCCAGTCACAGGAAGTATCGTCCACACGGCATCCAGCTGGTGACGACGACAGCTTCCCCTGTCGGACAACAGAGGAACTACAGCGGACTTCACGGTCATGAAGCAACGCTCCCTTGTTCGTCAGGGTTTCCACCAGATGGCGTATTAGACTGATGCCGAGGGTGTTTTGGAAACATTCTCTCTTCAGCTGTCAAACTATGATAACACCGACTTAATGACTTTTTATTACATCATTGTGAGTGCAGGCACACACAGTAACCCCTTTGCAATTCATCCTGTTGGAACTTACTCCAACTTGGTTGGAGTGAGGGAGGTGGTGAAGGACTGCAGAAAGCATCTTTAGAAGTAGTGAAACCACAAATAGAAGGGTCTACAACCAGCTAATGTAATTCAAAGGCAATACCACTTTTAGAGCTGAGTCACGGCTATGTCTGCCAGGACAGCCATTTCCTCCATCCCCCCTTTACACCAAGGTGACTCCCCTCTTTTCTCACCCTCTCCTCTCCTCCCATCCTCTCTCTCTCTCTTCATTCTTCATCACATTCCCTTGTGTCACCCATTTTCCTCTGAAGCACTCTGGATATAATATGATTTGGGGACAAAATATGATCCATGTGCTGTTCGGTCTTCAGTGTTTCTCCAAACCCACCCATAGAATATTGCACTTCCTGCTGGCTCACACGTTTCAATGTACATTTCAGTCACCTCCGTTCATGTCTCTTATTCAGATCGAAGCCCACTTGTACTGTGGTGCATCATTCCACTTTTTCTTAACCTCTCTGTCTCCCTCTGTTACTCCCTTTGTCTCTCTTTGTCTCGTTCTCTGTCTCCGTCTCTCTCTCTTTGTCTCGTTCTCTGTCTCCATCTCTCTCTCTCTCTCTCTCTCTCTTTGTCTCTCTGTCTCTCTCTCCCCCCTCCCTGTCTCTCTTCAAGGTCAGGTTTGTTCTAGAAAGAGTCAAGCTGCTCACCTTCCTCCCACTGATCCTATCATATCATATCCACAGGAAACGAGCCAGCCCTCAACTCACCTAATCTCAGAGGATTTCCTTCTCCCTACTGAGGAAACAGCCCGACATGTGGCAGCAGTTGAGGTCTGGTGTGCTTAATGAAATGTTCTGAGAGAACCATCATTTAGTGGGCATGACACCACTGACCATGACGCCACACCAATGACAAAGACATCTAGATATTTTATCAACCCCCAAATGTGTGTTCTTACCTTGTTACCAAGGGCACAGGCAGGCGCATGGTGACCTGAGAATAAAGGTGCATCTTGGGGGAGACAGCAGCATCTGGAGGAAACACACATGACCATACAGCCTCCTCACAGGGCGATGCCTGCTTTGACCCGGGTCCTCGTTTCAATCAAACAAAGCTTCTACCGTCAATTCTGTTGGTGAAGATAATGATGCTGTAGTAAATGGTCCTGACAACACATTAAAGCATGCAAGGGGATAATCTAGCAGCCATGTATCAAGTCAATCCATGGTCTGTATCCTCATACATAACACATGAAGTGGGCTGGAGGGTGGGATTAGTTCTACAAGGGTGGGCATGGATCCTAAAAGATCATACACTGAACCTGTGCGCAGCAACACATCAAACATGCAGTGCAATCATGCAGGAAGTGACACGTTTAAATATTCATATGCATATCATGGAGCATTTACTCAAATGGTTGGCTTTTTTTCAGAGAGCTTACTACTGGTGGGCAGAGTGTAAATGTCTGCTGTTTGAACATTCACAACTGCTCCTTTAAGATAATGAACTCGGCCACCTGTGTGTGTGTATGTGTGTGTGTGTGTGTGTGTGTGTGTGTGTGTGTGTGTGTGAGAGAGAGAGAGAGAGAGAGAGAGAGAGAGAGAGA
>JAOPUI010000008.1:19995368-20008827 GCA_027123135.1 Urophycis floridana | reverse complement strand
TAAGGACCCATGTTGGTGTCCACACGTTCATGTGTTACACCCTTACCTATGATAAGGACCCATGTTGGTGTCCACACGTTCATGTGTTACACCCTTACCTATGATAAGGACCCATGTTGGTGTCCACACATTCATGTGTTACAGCCTTACCTATGATAAGGACCCATGTTGGTGTCCACACGTTCATGTGTAACACCCTTACCTATGATAAGTACCCATGTTGGTGTCCACACGTTCATGTGTGTGCGTCCTTACCTGTGGTATGGGTCCATGTTGGCATCTGGCGTGTTGGAGAGGAGCTGTCTGGACTCCAGCAGTGCTCTCCACTGGCCGACCTCCTCCAGCCCATAAGTGCTGTCCTGCCGCACCGCAGACAACGAGACCGTGGTGAGCAAACCAAGTCACACTCAAATGGAAACGGTCACACGCGCTTCTAACATAAGACAGTCGAGGGTGGAGCTTTCAGGTCGGTGGCCGGGTCTGGTTCTGGTCTGACCGGTGAAACCCAAGTGGTCCAGCTTCTCCGCAACATTTTCCCAGGACCAGAGCTGACGTTACAGACCGTGATATTTTACATTTACATTTACCAGACGCTTTTTTCCAAAGCGACTTACAAAAAGTACATGTTAGAAGGTGAAACATTTCATTGCTGTAAGAAAGTCACCATATTTTCACAACGCACATGTGAAGCACCGCTACTCTAAAGGGTAAAGGGGGCATTTAGTAGACACTGTTGTCTAAAACAACTTACAGTCAGTACATTTGTGGGGTTCGACATGTGGAGGAGGGGGATCACACCGCCGACTCTACGGTTAGCGGACGACCCGCTCTGTCCACCCGCTCTAAAAGCTACTGCCACCCGTTACTCTCACATGACAAACAACCGTAATGGTCCGCCCTGGGAGAAAAGCCAAAGGACACGATGTTCACATAGTCACTTAGAGGACGCCTCTATCCAGGAGGCTCACAGGCTGAGGACCACATGGCCTCAATGAAGCCCCCGTACCTTCAGAGGGTCCCAGGTACGCAGTTTGTCCTTCAGTAGAGGGTAAACCACCGCCACAGCCAGGTCGGCCAAGCCCATCGTCTTGTACTCTTCATAGAAGTCCCTCTGCAGAGTCTCAAATATCCCAGCACACTCCTGCAGGGAGAGGAGCACATGGGAGGTGTTGATGTAATACATTCAGATTGAGCTTGTACTCCTGAGTTTCAGCCATACACCAAAGGAAACAGTAATCTAGGCTAATGAAACGTCGTTTCGCCACATCTCACATGAGAAACGCTGTGGGGGTTCCAAACACAGCAAAGGTGTGTCCCATACATGAACACGTAATGTGTTTTGATTGGCTACAAGAGTGGTTACTTTGATTTGATTGGATACATTAGCAAATGATTCATTGCGATGGCACGTAGCCTACGATTGGATGTTGTCTGTTTGTCCCATGAAAACAAATAATTTCACAACAAATTACAGAGCAACGACCAAAAAAAGCCGGTGCGATGCTTCCAAAATGGACGCAGTAAAAGTGATGCGTCGTCGTGGTGTACAAGCTACAGCAGTTACAACAACAACAACAACAACAACAGACGCATCCTAACAGGGTGTGACTGGGCCTTCTACGTTAGCGGGATTATGTAGAACTCATCCCATAATGTATATTAATAGAAGGTCTATTAACAGCAGGCATATTAATAGCACCTGCAGGCTGGGGCCCTCCCCTGGGGCGGTCTCTCCGGACTGGAAGCGCTCCACCAGCTCCAGCACGGCCTCCATCCTGTGGATGGTGTCGCGCTCCACCTCCAGCCGGCTCTGCAGGGCGGACGACTCGTGGCTCAGCGTCACCACTATGTCCTTCTCATGCTGCAGACGCCTGGCTGACTGCATGGGGGAGGGGGGAGAGAAAGAGCGGACTCATCAAAGGAAGGTCCACAGAAATAACAGATCTAGAACTCATCCTTTTACAGATGCCACACAGAGAACTCACAACACACAGTGCATGTCACAGCATCACATGCGTGAGTTTAGCGTAGTAGCAATGTTGACTAAATAAATAAACATCACAGACGGTGGAGGGAGACATTATCAAAAGCATACAAGACTGACCACGAGCGAGTGAGGCCGTACCTGCAGGATGTCCTGCTCCGTGAGGTCTATGAGCAGCTGCAGGTTGTGCTCCAGCTCGGGGAGGGTGAAGCCGGACGGCTTCTGGTCTCTGCTGGGCGGCGCCTCGTCTGGGACGCTATGCTTGTTGGTCATCTGACTGTAGCTGTAGTACACCTTCTGCTCCCGGCCGGTCATGTCGATCACCTGCACATGGACACAGACAGACCGCTTTAACACACAAGGACCTGGCTGTGGGGCAGAAATACAAGAACTAAAAATAAGAAGAAAAAGAACAAAATGTGCAAAATTAAGGTTTGCGTTACATTTGATCACATAAGCTCCCAGCCGGTAGAGGAGACCCTCTGGACGCACCTTAACCTGAGCCAGCTCTCCAGCAGGTGTCTGCGCACTCCGCCCGGCCAGCTTGCCTTTGGCCTTCAGCTCATCCACGGTCCTGTAGGAGTACTTGGGCTTCTTCTTCCCGGCCGGGTCCCTCCGCCACTGGCCCAGCTCCTTCTGGAACTCCTGCTCAGACAGAGGAACCGAGACCGCGTGAGACTCATGAAGAGGACGCGTTGGTCCAGAGACTCACAAGTGAGCCGCACAACGTAGGTCCAAAGCAACAACTGGACACAGCGCAGGGTAGCCATAGGTTTCAGGAAAAGAAAATGTCTTTTGAGGCTTGTACCTTTTCTTCCTCTTCTTCCGAGTCCACTTTGGGGAAGTCCTTCAGGCTCTGCTGGGTGCGTTCGTTGCCGTAGGCGCCCACCGCGCCCTTACCCTTACGCACCTTCGCCTCGATGGGGTTGATAATACCTACAGCGACGACGACACACAGCCAGGCATGAGCAGCCAATCCACTCAGTCTAATGTTCTGTTGTTTTTAAGTTCACATATTAAACGGTGTCTACATCTCATAAAGCGCCCCACACACCTTGAGCGTTCTTCCCCAGGCCTTTGCCCGGTTGGTAGCCCATCTTCTGCAGAAGCTTCTGTCCGATCCCCTTGGTGTGCTTCTCCCAGGTCCCCAGGTCTTGTCCCGTGCGCACACCACCGGCAAACCGCTGGGGTTGGTTCCCACGGAAATGTCCTCCCTGGAAACAGCATCTCGTTTTATTGAGGTCAATTAATAAAAGAAACAACATAAAAATGTATATTGTCATGTGAATCAATTGTGCACAATCGATTCACAGCGGCCATGCCCCACCATTCACTTTTTCACTATTCAACTCAGACGAGCAACATTTGTGACAACATCCAATCGTAAGCTATGAATAGCCTACGATTGGACGTGACGTGCCATCGCAATGAATCATTTGCTAACGTATCCAATCAAATCAAAGCAACCACTCTTGTAGCCAATCAAAACACATTACGTGTTCATGTATATGTATGTCAATTGTACATATATATATATACCGTCTGAAGTTTTTTAGGTGCAGCCCCGCGAGAAGGAGGAGGAGGAGGAGGGGCAGCAGAACCGCCATCATCTGAGTCGTCTGAGTCTTCTGTCCCCTTCTGCTGCTGCTTCTTCTCCTCGGCAGCACTCTTACGCAGACCAGCACTAATAAAGTTCACCGGGGCTGTGTAGTCCTTGGACCTGAGAAGTAAACACAGATAGTCTGACTCATATGTCGTGTTTACTTCTGACTGTAGTCTTTTTATTTCCATTTGAGCAGATTAAATTTCCATGCTAAACATGTGAAGACACAACATAGACTGCGTTTCTTGGTAGGTGTGTATTTCGTCAAGGCATTTGGGATGTGATAATGGCTTAACGCGTGACTTACTTCTTGCCTCCAAAACTGGGCCTCTCGTCCTCATCAGAGTCTCTGTCGGCCCAGATGCCGTAAGTCGCCTGGTCCTTGGTCTGCCGGTGTCGGCGGCGCTCTGGGTTAAATTCATTGGCCAAGTCCCATTCCGTCACCTCAAAACTCTCCATCTCCACCCCATCGTCCTCCTCGGTCCTTCGGCCGTACAAGTGGGACATGGACATGTCTGGACGGCCTATCGAAAACACCACGGTTATATTGCAGCACGTGATGAGGGAGGATACATCATTTCACGCGGCAAAGTGTTGAAATTATACAAGCAAATGTTCTTATATTACGTAAGATTGACCGTCATCGCTACACAGTACATGATGTGTAATTACATTGTATTGGAAGTCAACAACTGTACTTTTCGACCAGAGTACGTCTGGTGGAGAAACATCAATATCTAGTGAACACATGCTAAGACAGGCTAAAATAAGAAGCACATTTATGCATTAATGCGCATAGGACATTTAATATGAATTGACAGAGAAGACAAACATTAGTCACCTGATTACTCGCCTTATCCGGGATGTAAATGTCTTTATTGATCCTTCACAGAATAGATGAGTGACTGTTATCGTAGCTAACACGATAGAAGCACAAACACTTCCTGTTGATGTCTGCTCAACCGGAAGTGTAACATATGTGCTGCACTCAAAGCAGTCCTACCGGAGTTCTACCAGAAGTTATTGCCCCCGTGTTGCTAAACATGTGAACCACCGTCTGATTTAATCTGAATGTGTTGAAAATATGTCTGAGAAGGCGGATGAATGGCAGGTGGCTCGGAGGAAGAAGGGAACCCCGCGGAGGTCCAAGACGCCCAAGGCAAGCCCAACCTGTCAAGATCATGGATGTGGTCAGGATGACTTCAACATCAAGAAAACTCTTCTGCGAGTAAGAGAAACCATGTGAGTGTCATAATACATTACAATACAATACATATTTATCAAACAAATAAGGGGAAGTAATTTCCCCTCAGTCCTCCCTTTACTTCCACCACAGGCCCCTGCCAATGGAACAATATCCCCCTTTTGATTGATTGTTGATTTTTTGTGTATTGATTGTTGTTTTTTATTGATTGTTGAGTGTTGATTGTTGTTTGTTATCATCTATTGTTATTGTTGTTTGTTGTTTGGTTATTGTCGCGCACCAACCACAAAACCTACTTGGCAAGAAACATCTTTCTGACTTCTGACTCTTCTGTAGGTCTGAGTTGAAATGTGAAGACTTTTGGCTTGATTGGAAAAGTGAGTAGATAAATTGAATGATCGTAATGAAAATACAAGCAGATCCTCACCGTCCCATTAAACTGAATGCCTCACACGCGATGGACACAGTTGACTGAACCCTTCTCCTCAGAGCTGGTGTTGTCGTCACGCTCAGCGCCTTCACCAGGCGATGGGGCTCCTGAGTTACCTGTCTGCCAGCAGGAGGAGGGCAGTGCCTGCACGGCAGGCCCCGGGCTGGAGTGCGTCTGCTATGGCCTGGGCTCCTTCTCATCCTGCGTGTCGGCGCGCTATCAGCTGGCCATGTTGCTGCTCCTGCTTGAGACTCTGCAGGTCAGACCCAGCAGGTTTCTTTGGTCTTTGATCTTCTTTGGTCTCTCACACACACACACACACACCACAGTCCCATCAGGCTCAAGTGCTCCTCCATCCACACCAAACCATCAGACTTATATAATATGATTATCATTTATCATCATTATTAATTGTGTGTTGAACTAGAAGCCAAGGTGTACTTCCAAATGTATTGATACAAATACAAATGTATTGATCAGTAACAATCCACATAATATTTAACAAATCCGACAGGTTATATTATTTAATGATGCCATTTAAAGCAGTTTACCCCCAAAAGGTACCCCACTTACTGGAATGTTCTCACACAGCTTAGCTCTGGAATCACGACATTAGTTTAATGCTGCAACATGCCTTGTGGAACCAGTTTGAGGCGCGCTGTGTCATGTGACCCCTCTCCCTCCAGATCCCCCCTCGGCTCTGCCGCGTGTTCGACCCCGCGTTCTCGGCAGGAGAGAGGGACGTGCTGAAGGAACTGGAACTCACAGTTCTCACCGAGAACGAGGTACACAGGGTTGATGGTGTTGAAGGAGAGTGGCAAACATTAGTGTGATGACAAAATGCTGGAACCTCTAACAGCATGTACCTAATGTGTAATTATGTTATGGAACAGCCTAACCTTAATCCCTAACCATATCTTTAACCCCTCACCCTCTATTCCTAACCTTCATCCCTAACCCTAACCTTAACCCCTAACCCTCTTTTCCTAACCATAAACCCTAACACCTAGCCCTTTTCCTAACGTTGACCCCTAACCCTATGTGTAATTACGTGCTGTACCTTAACGTTGCGTATTGTGTATGTGTTTTTACATTGCTTACAACACATGTGTAACAATAATACTTGTTCTCAGGAGGGGAAGCGATTGGCGAAGACACCGACCATCTTCTACCTGATGCATTGTGGGAAAGCGCTTTACAACAACCTGCTGTGGAGGAACTGGAAGAGGGAAACACTACCTCTGCTGACTATCATAGGGAACAGCTTCTCTGGCATCCGGGACAGGTGTGTATATTTCAGCCCTACCCCCACAGTATGTGGGTAGTCATTTTTAAGTCAAGTAGGGGATATGTTAACTGTTCAGGGGCAACAGAACCACAGGAGGGAGACCAGATCAACTGGCCACCGGAAGGTTGGCCGGTTCGATACATGAACAAGGTCTCCCTGAGCAAGACGCCAAACCCTGGCTGCTTTCGACAAGCTGGCTGTTCCCTTGGCGTGGTTGACACGGCGTCGGGTGTACCAACGGGTGTGTGAACGCACGCGCTGGAAAGCGTGCCGAAAGCCTGTTGTCTAACGCGGTCCCCGTCTCCTGCTGCCCGCTGACCCCGCCCCCCCCCCCCCCCGGCAGGACGCTGGACAGGGAGCTGCGGAGGGACTACGGCTACATCACACAGGCGGTGGCCTTCTGTGAGGAGCGTCCGCTGCCCTGTCCGCCGCGTCTGCTGGACGTCTTCAACGACACGGCCGTCATCACCTTCCCGCCCGCCGGCCTCGCCAAACTCCCAGGATGCACCTGGGCCGAGCCCGCCGAGCCGCGGTACGAGCACTGCCCCGATTTGGAGATCATACTGGGAGACCGGCCAGAGCTGCCGGGGAGCTGAGGGCCGCCGGTGGCGATGGGCAGATGATGGACTCTTCACGTGTGGCTGGGTTGTGTTGTTTTACCTCTTTCACAAACTTCTGTTGAAAAGTGTTGTATTTATTTATTTTTTATGTACATTAAACTCAATGTTGATAGTGTGTGTGTGTGTGTGTTTGAAAGAGTACCAAGACTACCAGTTCTTAGGTAAATTTTTATTCAACAGAAAAATGTTTATTAGTGAAGAAAAAAGTGTCCCCAAGTAGTGAATCCCTCTCCCCATGTAACCTATCCTGTCCCATCTTCATCGCGCAGTCGGGGAGGAAACACTCCCATCTCTTCCGTGCTCATGTACCAGCTGAAGTCCAGTTTACTCTCGATACAACCCAGAGACATTTAGTAAAAGATTGAATATTGCTTTGGGGGAAACCCAGCACTCTGTGGCGTCTTCTTTTCTCACTCCTCGCCGACTCCATTGACCGCCACGCCGTTCTCTCCTCCTCCGTTGACCATGACGCCGTTGGCCACAATCTCATTGGCTTTGGTGGATTTTGCGTTGACCACCACCGAGGGCTCCATCTCCTTCTCGTGCCCTGATAGGTCAGCGTCGTCGTCGTCGTCGTCGTCATGGACACCGTTCACACCGTTGGTCTGCGGGTGGGAGCCTGGCTCCTTCATCTCATCCTCTCCATTCAACGTCACCTCAGACGTGTGCACCGTCTCGCCCGTTTCGGTCTCTTTCTCATCCGCGGCGAGGAGAACGGGGTCCTCCGCGGTGCAGCCCGTGACGTCGGTGCCTCCGTTCGTGGTTCCCTGGAGTGCCACCTCCGGGACTCCCTTGTTGCCATTTTGACCTTTTTCGCTCTCGGTGTCTTCATTCTCTGGTTCTGTGGGGCTTGGGTCAGAGGGCTCCTCCGTGTGACTGGGAGGGTTCTCCACAGAGGGTTCCTCTGCTGGCTGGTTCTCCTGGCTTCCACTGAGCTCACCCTCTTCAGGGTGCTCTGCTCCACCGTCACCGTTCTCCAGGCACACTTCTGCTGCTGTTTCTGCTGCTGCTTCTGCTACTGCTTCTGCTTCTCCTGTTTCTGCTGCTGTTTCTGCTCCTCCTGTTTCTGCTGCTGTTTCTGCTCCTGCTCCTACTGCTTCTGCAGGCATGTTCTCGCCTCTCTTATTCTTGGCGCTGACAAGTCGCTCGTTGATTATCTTCACCTTCTCCGTTGCTTCGGCCAGCTTCATCTCCCAGAACTTCTTTTTGAAGTCCTGGAGCTGATCACTAAAAAAACAAACAAACAAAAAAAAACATGGTGCAATCATCATTAAACTAATCATTATAATTAATATTGCATTGCAATCAGTCGTCCTAGATAAGAAGACACGTTCTGTATTTATTGGATAGCGTGCAGTTAATGATTACCTTTGTGCACTCTTCCTGATCCCCGTGAGCAGGACCAGCTGTTCCAGGATGGTTTCTGAGGATGGGTTCAGGCACTGTGGGCAGGGGGGAGGGGGTCGGTCCAGGGAAGTTAATACCAAACACTTCTTTCGTGTGTTAAAACAACAACGGTATCAATGGATAAAGCAACGTGTCTCGCCTCAACGGTCTGCTCCGTCTGGTCCGGGGCCGCCTGTCGGAGGTTGCGCTCCACCCGCACGGCCTGCTGGGTAATGGTGCGCAGGAACTCTGAGCTGCATCGTGTCTGTTTGTGGTCCTCGCCGAGCTGAAATGGAAGCGGGACGATGAGCGCGACACACACACGCCAGCAAACACGACTGTGGACGACTGTGGTTAACAGAAGGGACTGACCATGGCGGAGTAGGCCGTCAGGGCCTCCTTCTCGTGGGTCATGGCGGCCCGGTAGTCCCCCTGACTGCACAGCCACTGGGACAGCAGGTGCTGACTGGATCCAGGGAAGATAATGGAAGCAATATTTTAGTGAGAGGTTAGAGCAGAGGACCACGTGAAAGTGAAACAATGGACAACGCTGCTCCTCTGTTTGAAGCGCTGTAGATAAGATTCAAGAGCTTTTATTTGAGTGTTAGCAAATGGCATCCATCAGCTATGAGTCTAGGAGTCTATACCATTCCCGGATTATTTCTGACCAATCGGGGCATCTGATTGGTCAGAAATCTTCCGTGATTGGTGGGTTTATTTTAGTTGTTTTGTTTCAAAAAAACCTTTGCTCTCTTCCACACTTGTGTGCTCTCTCTCTCTCTCTCTCTACAACTCTCAAACCTCACCTACAGCTCCTTCAGAGCCCTGCATGTCGATTGTAAATGCATCTTACCTGAACGCTGTGTGGGTGTCCGTGGGGCCAAAGAAGGACATGTTGAGTTTCAGGGCGTTCTCCAGGTACTGTCCTGCCACGTCCCCACTCAGCAGCAACCCGAGACAGCTCTGGGGGGGGCGCAGAACCAGACTAGTCAGCAAAAAACTATGGCAGTACAACCTCTGCAGACAAATGTCTGAAACCCATTTAAAATACATTTCAAGAGTGTCATGTGTACATTTGGGAAATCTGAAACGTCCAAAACTGTGCTGTGCCTAAAAATATTATATTATCCAAAAGCAATGTAAACTGGTTCACCACGGACTCTGCCCATCCTCTGAGCTGTGTGTGTGTGTGTGTGTGTGTGTGTGTGTGCATGTGTGTGTGAGTGCGTGTGCGTGTGCGTGTGAGGTGTGTTCCCTCATAAAAAACTGTCCCTACGTCTAATCAGGCCATGAGCGCTTTGTGTAAACAGAGGAGGTTTAGAATCCAGATTGTACAATCTAGATCTTTTGCTTGTGTAAACAAGGCCAAAGTGTCGACTTGTTGACCTACATCCAGTGTGGCGACGTAGGGGTGGTCCTCTCCGTGGATGGTCAGCAGTAAGTGTCGGGCCCTGAGGAGGCACTTCTGGGCCAGGGCGTTCTCCCCCCCTGCAGTCAGGTACACCGCCAGCAGGGCCTGCGGCACCACAGAACACAGTGGCCCCCCCGGTGAGCAGACTGCATCCACACACACACACACACACGGCTGTTCACACCAGACTGTCAACGCTGCCGAGAGGACTCACGTATTGCTGGATGGTGCTGGGGTGGTCGAACCCCACCACCCGCTCGCTGATCATCACCGCCTTGAGCTGCACACTCCGAGCCTGGACAGGGATCATCACATGATCACGTGATCAGGGGCGGCCCGCTTCCAATGGTAATGTTATTTATGAATGAACGTATATTTCATGTGCGTATATTTAATGCCCGCTGATCGCTCAATTGTGTAGGTTAAACATTTGTTGATGTATTTTTTATAGATTAAACTGTTTTACGTGAGGATTGTGGTTTAGAAAAAAATGATCCAGGGAAGGTATTGCATCTGTGTTCTATAAAGAGTCTGTATCTGCTCCATAACCGCCCTATAGAGGGGCCGTGGAGAGTGGGTTATCCGGCAAACGGAAGGTTGTTGGTTCAGTTCCTAGCTCCTCCTATCCGATTGCTGAGGTGCCTCTGAGCAAGACACCAGAGGCTCCTGACCAGCTGGCTTTGGCCTTGCATGGTTAACACCATGTGAATGTGTGTATGAATGGGTGAATGTGATGCAACCGCAGGTCTTTATAAATGCAGCCCATTCACCATTTCATACAGTGACTAAATAATAGGAAATAATAATCTCAAAATCATCCTTTATAAAACGCTTGGTGAAATAAGTGCAGTGGCCCTTTGAAGCTTCTTTTCCAGAACATTCATGAGGAGGACCTAGTCTAGTCTAGGCCTAGTCTAGGCCTAGTGTGAGTGTTGGTCTACCTCTGCTGCCTTGCCCAGCAGGAAGGTGACCTTGGCCAGCGTGCTGAGGCAGTGGCAGGCCTCGGGGTGGAGCTCATCACACACGCGACCAAACAGGTAGGCAGCCTCTTTCAGACGCTCCAGGGCTTGGTCCAACAGACCTTCAGATGTGGAAACAAAACACAGGTAGTTACACAGGTGACACAACTATTTGCCCGAGACCCCGTTTGTTTGTGTGAAAATGGACATTTCTATGCCTCCAGTTCCAGGATGTGAAGCGCAGTAGTTTCCTTGTGGCCACAAATCATGAGGCATTAGTCTGTTGGCGCAGACGCACCTTACAAACCTCCACAATGGATCGTGAGGCATTAGTCTGTTGGTACAGACACACCTTACAAACCTCCACAATGTATCGGCAAATATATGCTCAGCAGTCAGTCAACCTCCCATGACCCCCCAGGGGTCGAGGAACTCTGAGCTCTACCTTTCTCGATGAAGGTCTGCGCAGCCTGGAATGCTTTAGAGCCGTCGGAGATGGGCATGTGAACGTGCTTGACCAATGGGTAGATGTTCAGCACGTCGTCTGGTCCAATGGGAGCCTTGCTGTGGTTGTCCAGGCAGTAGTCTCTGAGTCTCAACTGGTTCATTTAGACATAACACAAAGTCAAAGCTTATGTTATGTATTTAGTTATAATCCATTGTTTTAAAAGAACATAAGCTCATTGGTATCAGCAACATGGTTAATATCAGATACAAAAAAATAGATAAGTAATATACAAAGACATATTTTCAGTCTATTAGTTTTTGACACTTATTTTATAGCAAGGACTTCAGCAGTGGTGTTACCTGTACTCCAGTCTTGAGACAGAACTCTCTGAGCAGAGAGAGCTTCTGCAGGCCGTACTGCTCCACCACATGGTTCACACTGCTCCTGTGGAGGGTGGAAGTACCAAGTTCAAGCGAGGGAAGGTATGTCTTTTTCTTTGTCCTTTTCACACTTCATTCGTTCAACTCATTCGTATATTCTTCTCCTGTGACTGCGCGCGGCCACGTCTGTATCTGCGTCGGGTGTCAACAAAGCAACATCTCCACATCTTCTCTGATCCAACGTCTGAAGGAGACGGAGGCGGCGTACCCCAGCTCGGCCGAGACGTGGTACGTCTCCAGCGCGTCCTGACACACCAGGTTCCACAGCGCCGGCCCGGTCAGCGCCGCCCCGGTGGGCGCCGTCCACGCCGGGCTCTCGGACGCGCCGGCGCCGGCGCCTCGGCCACGACGCTTGGACTTCTTCTTGGACTCCTCCCCCGCGGGGGCGGGCGTGAATTGGGGAACCAATAGGCAGCAGAGGAAGTGACTGACGGCGGCGGACAAGCTCCACACCTCCACGCCCTGCAGGAGCGCAGACAGACAGACAGACAGACAGACAGACACGTTTCAACATCACACAGTGCAACAGAAAACCACTACTCAAATGTCAATGCAAAGCAATGGCATTGAATCGTACAAAGGAACACACTTTTCTCTTTATAAACCTCGTTACGTTTTACGGGCAACAATGAGGTCCAACTCTGATAATGTCATTTGAAATGATGAACGAAATGATGAAATACCTGGACAAAACTGTTGAATACTCTTCTTGTCGACCGCACCACAATCTCCCCCAGGACCACCCTCTAAACAGAGAGAGGAGCAGAGAGTGTTGCATGAGACAGAGGGCACTTCAAGATGCATTCCTACCTAAATCCACAAAGTTTGGAAAAGATAGGACAAGACGTGGTGTGATATGGACTCAAGTTGCCCTCTACAGGTTAAACTCCTGCTACTGCACGTGTTGTCACTTGACGGCAGTTGGCAGTTACTCGGTCTGTCAATCAGCCAAATGTCCCCCCGGGGATCAATAAAGTTTTTCCAAACACTGATCAAACATTCTGGCCACACCCAGTGATTTAGCCACGCCCCCTAGATTAAAACAAGTATTCGTCAGAAGTTGGCGAGAGGGACTTTGCTCAGTGATCGGGGGGGGGACCAGCTCAAACAGGGAGATTGGTTTCCCTTCACCTCGCTGAGGTCAAAACTCACCAGTATATGCCTCAGGCGCTCCTTGTGCTCCGATTGGCTGACGGCTTTCATCACACGGCCGAGGTAGCGGAGGTTGACGCCTCTGCAGTGCAGGGCTTGTTTGAGGGAAGCGCTGTCCATGGGCACCTCCACGCCCTCCAGGCAGTAGTCCACCTGAGGGGAGCACACCGCCCGTTTACCACGTCAGCGTTCACACGCGTCACACTCAGCCGCCCGTCGGCCAGACTCGTCGCGTCGCCCTCCCTTACGCAACGACGCCCGGGCCTGCCGCGCCGTTGACAGCTGTCAGAAGGATGACGACACTGTGGTCGTAAAACACACAGGTGAGAGTGCCCATAGCCGTCACCTGGTATTACCCGAAGTAAGTGCCAAGAGGAGGCCTGTAGTACATTCATGCCATGCTATGAATGTGGCGCGGCCGGGGTGCTTACAAAGTCGGGAATCTGTTGCTTGATGATGAACGCCGCGGCTTCTCTCAGCAGCCTCTCCTGGAGCTTGATCGCCGTGCTGTCACAGTTGGGGAAGGACACGCCT
>JAOPUI010000008.1:19915870-19930470 GCA_027123135.1 Urophycis floridana | reverse complement strand
GGTGGAGCGCGACGGGGCGGCGCGGGGAGGCGGGGTGGTCCGCGCGGCCGGGGCGGCGCGCGTGGTGGGAACGCTGGGGGCGTTTTTGAGGTGGGACGGGAGAGGGGGAGAGCGAGGCCTGGTGGCGGACCTCTCTGATGACCTGGTGGCCGGGGGGGGGGGGCGAGACATCACATAACAAGGATGACATCACTAGGAGAGAGCAGCTGAATACAACACATCCGATTAAGGACATCATTGTCAAAACATGGATTCCTAACAGCCTAAACTCTAGCGTGTAGGGGCCTTTATTGTTACGTGTTGAACCCATTTGCAAGGATAGGGATGCTGGATATGTACCTGAGGAGAGCTCTCTGTGCTGGGCCTCATGCTGACCTCCATGGGCAGCCTCTTCACGTCTGCTGCAGATTTGATGGTGCTGGTTTTCTGGGGAACGAGAGGCCACTCATTATCCATTACCACGCATCGGAGTGAGACCAAATCAAACTCTATTTATAGAGGGTGTTTGATGCAAAAGAGCAGTACAAAGTATGAACAAGAACCACAAGAAAACGAGTTGACGAACGACGAAGACGAAGACGAACGAGAGAGAGAGAGAGACTACACACCTGCAGAGCTTCTAATTTTTCCTGCTGTGCTCTGATTTTCTCGGTGAGTTCCTTCTGCTTGTCCTCAGTGCTCTGCTTGTCCTTCTTGAGGACTCCACAGGGCAGGTTCTGTTTTTGCTCCTGAGCGTCACACCTGGACAGGAGGAACACCAGAAGAAACACAAAAAAATGAATCATTACCAGAAATACAGCCAAGTCAATGTGCACGATCCCGCTGCAAATCCCCAGTCCAAAGTACGACACACCTTCTCCCACTGTGAGGACCAGCATGACTCTGAACCAGTGGTTCTCAGCTGGTCCAGCTTCAGGTCCCACATGTGTCAGTAGTCATGAAAGAGGCCATCTACTGTAACTAATCGCACTACCACTAAACGCAACGCTTCGCCTGAATGTGTGATTCCTGGAGCTACTCAGCACTCTTTTCAGTTGTGTTTTTTTAAACTAGCTCGCACAGCATTATAACGTTTAGCGTCGCCACTCCAGTGTTGATTGTATACTGTGGTCGCCCTCCGCCTCCCTTGTTAGGAGCATCTGCTGAACGACTGTGTAAATCTAAGCGGTAAGACCTGCCAAGCAGCGGAGCAGCTGTGTGCCACGGTGTGAGAGGTGGTTACCGGTCTTGGCTGCTGTCGGGGTTCATCAGACACATCCAGCTGTCTGGGTAGCGCTTGTCCACCGCGTCCATCTGGAAGGGCAGTGTTCTCCATTTTAAGCACTTATCTGGAGGAAGATAAGTGAGTCATTGTCATCACATGTGCACATTTGTCCACATTTTAGAGTTGTAAGGAGATGTAAAGAGACGTAAAGAGGGAGATGAGAGAAGAAGGAGAAAAGAGCATGATTTTGAAACTAAACCTAAAAATCCCACCACAATCAAAATGGTCTCACAGAGGCAGGTGTTGAACTGATATTCTCACAGTCCTGACAGCTGATGGATGGCTTCGTCATTCCTACCCAATCACCCTCAAACAATACAGCACCTGAATGTTACCTACAGCACCTTTAAAGCTATTCTGTTATCTTCAGCTGAGGCACTGTAACTTCCACTCGGGAACAAAAAAGTAACCCCAACCCTGTGTGATGGAGTGTGATTGATGGTGTGGTGAGTGATGGGAAGAGGCTTTTACAATTGGGTTACAGTGTAGAGGTGGATCTCCTACACCACTGGATGGTGAGTGTGTGTGGTTCATACAGTGAGGTAACAGTGTAGAGGTGGATCTCCTACACCACTGGATGGTGAGTGTGTGTGGTTCATACAGTGGGGTAACAGTGTAGAGGTGGATCTCCTACACCACTGGATGGTGAGAGTGTGTGGTTCATACAGTGGGCTAAGAGTGTAGAGATGGATATCCTACCACACTGGATGGTGAGGGTGTGTGGTTCATACAGTCAGTTACAGTGTAGAGGTGGAGCTTCTACACCACTGGATAGTGAGGGTGTGTGGTTCATACAGTGGGGTAACAGTGTAGAGGTGGATCTCCTACCACACTGGATGGTGAGTGGTATCTCCATCGCCCTGCGTCTCTTGTATCTCTGCTCTGAGGAGGGTGGGGCAGACCAGCTGGCCGACAGGTAACCGAACTCATCCCAGAATTTCACGATGCCTTTCTGAGCTGTAAAACAATACAAACGACACACAAACAGGTTTGTGAATATGGGGATTTTTATCCTCCCTCCAAACGCAAATCGCCTCGGCAATGAATTGGCAGTCATCGTGCCGGAGCAGTTATGGCGCTGGCTGGAGTTTTTGAGAACTGAGAACCGTCTCTGCATCAGACTGAACACGGCAAGCAGACCCAAGTCGTGCAACACATACAGAGCCTGCTGAATTACCTCCGAAAAAGTCATCGTGTTCACATCCACCTTATTTACACAGGCGATGGAGATGACATCACCGCTTGGAAAACAAGCGAAATAAAAAAAAAACAAGCGCTGACCGATATTGCTGTCCTTCCAGTACTGAGCCAGGTGCTCGCCCATGGACTTGAGAAGGTGGCGGTACTCCTTGGCGTCTGCAAAGTCCTGCTTGTTGTGCGTGGGTTCCAACACCAGGTAGGGAACGTCCACCACTCCGACGACGCCTCCGCAGGCCCTGAAACACAAGGCACCGCGGCGTGAGGCCAGCGCTTGGCGAGGCACGCCGGGAGACGGCGCAGGGCGACGTTCGCTGTCAGAGGAAGCCGACCGGCCGGCGGGCTCGGGCCTCTGGCTCGTCGGTCCTTCGAGCGGCACAAACGGGAGGTGAAGGGGTTCGGGCGTATGACCCCCCCCCCACCACCCCCCATGGTGGGGCCAGTACCGGGCGTTCCCCCCCCCCCCGCTGGACGCCCGGTGTTGGGGTGCCTCCACTCACATGCCTCCCTCCAGCTGCGGACCGGTCTTCTCGTACATCTTGATGAGTCGGGAGCAGTTGTACACAAACATGCCGTCCAGGTCGCGGTGCTCGATGTTCACCCCGAAGATGAAGCTCAGCTCCTTGGGCTCCTTCAGGGCTCTGGAGACACGCACGCACACACACAAAGAGAGAGAGAGCGTTGCCATGGTTACCGACTACTAATTGGTTGCCGACTATTATACTAGCAATGGTTAACCTAGCTATTGAAATGCTTTAAATTTGCAGCAATGAAATGTTTCACCTTCTGATGACAAATGTGCTCTTTGCAAGTCGCTTTAAGATAAGATAAGATATTCCTTTGTTAATCCCCCTTAGGAGAAATTCACATTGACCAGCAGTACAGTGGGATGAAAGCGTCTGCTAAATGTACCAATTGTAAATTTAAATGTACTAATCTCTCAGGCAAGGAAACTAAGGGCCAACAGCGTTCCTGATCGTCCAGGTTTCATTCAACCCATGTGCAAATTCAAATCAAAGTGAACCGTCATCACGAAAACTGGATTATTGCCGCTTAATGGACTCACTTCTGCTTGGTCTCCTGTATCTTCCTCTTCATGTCTGCATCCCTCCGTAGCATCATGGCCGCGTCCTGGGTTTTCCTCAGAACAGTCTGGATGGGAGGAGGGGGGAGGAGGCCATTTTAGTATTTCAATGTCTGTCTTATACCTTGTGCTGTGACACCCGAATGTCCAGGATTAACAAGGCACTACGTCATCATCATCATAACTGAGCCGCAAAAACTACAACGTGACGGCTCTGGTGGGGAATTACCCGGGATTCTTTGGACAGGTCGTCTCCAGACTTGGCCTCCAACGCCAAGCGCTTACTCTCGGCCTCGCGGGCCTTTTCCTCCGCTGACACAAAACACAAACACAAGCAAGCGCATCACGTCACACAGAGAGGCAGAACAGAGACAGAGCACAGAAGAGGCAGAGCAGAGAAGAGGCAGAGCTGAGGCAGATCAGAGGCAGACTCAGAAACAGAGCGGAGGGGGTGAGTCGTAGGGCTGACTGCAGGCCTCGACAGGCTGCCGGGCGGTTCGTCAGATCGGCCGCCACTCACCGATCTTCGCCAGATGCTCCGCCTTCTTCACCTCCTGCTCGGCGCGGGTCTTGAACCGAGTCGAGGAATACTTGTAGGACCTGAGGGAACGAGACGTGTTACTCTTAGCAGACGCCGTCACCCAGCGTGACTTTAAAGTGGAGCAGCTCAACATTAGAGCAGCTTCAGGAACAGAGCTTGTATTGTTTGGTCAGTGTTGGTGCAAACAGGAGCTGTTGTATCCAAAGTGTTTTCTGTGCCAGACGTCCAGCGTACCGCGGCTTGTAGAGGCAGCATGACAGCCTCTTGGTCCGGACTTTGTGTCCCTGGATGAAGATCCTCATGCGGGGGTCGATGTACAGGACCGCGGCGTACGCCCTGAACGACCGCCGCTCCGGCTTCCTGTCGGGCAGGAAGGAGCGCTGGTTATGATTGGCCGGAGAGGGGCGGGGCTTACGGCGGCTGGGTGGGGCCAGTAGGGTGAGGTGAGCGGGAATGTCGTCTCGGGGCTTTGCAGTCATGTGTGCTCTCTCTTGCAGCAGAAGGGGAGGGGCCTGAAGCGAGTGCCCAATCTGACACGTGTGCTACGAACAGAAGAGGAAGAGCAGCACTTACACGCCTTCCACAGACGTCCCAGCCATCAGAATGTCCTGGTGGTCCGTCTCCACGTCCAGCTCGGGTTCCCGGCTGTCCATCAGCTTCAGATTGTAGATGATCACCAGAGTACCTTTGGAATACAGTAAACATCAGTCAGCTTGATGTGGATCACCCTTTTACAACACTCCCGTAACCCATAGCCCTCCAAAGACCAAGCAGCACCCCAAAATATCCAGGGAGAAACCTTCCCAGGGATGACTAGAGTTCCATAGATGGCTAAATGGGTAGACATACTGGCTTACTCAACAAAGGTTGAGAAAGAGCAAATTGTGAGAAAATAAATGAGTAAGGACCTCCAAATAATTCACCAATAGGAGCGACACCGCAGAGCAATCAGCGTGAAACACGAACAAAACCTCATGTATGCTCTGCTTCATGTAGAGCGGAATCCAGCCTCACCACTAGGGCCGTCTATCTTGCTGAACTGCTCCATGAGCTGCTGCTGGTTCTTGAAGGGGGAGTACTTGAAGATGAGCTCCATCTCTATGCCATACTTCTCCGTGTCGCTGGTCAGGGGCTGCTTGGTGTTCAGGTCCCAGGTGGGCAGGGGCACGATGACCTGGAGACGGGACAACCAGACGCAATGCCTACTGTATTGTTGCCGTTGGCGTTTTGACTGATCCACGTCTCTCGCCTCATCGTCTTAACCTTCCTCCGGTGTTCCTTGCTGCCTCCCTTATTATAGCTTTCCTTTGTGTGTCTGACCTACATTGGTCAGAGATGACCCCCAAGACTGGAGGAAGGGTATAGAAAGTATGTAATGTATGTAATATAGGCCTAGAGCATTAATCTAATGACAACACACAGTATCCTTCTTTGTTCCTTTATATTATTTCTTCTACTGTGTTATTTACTGATAATAAATTAAAAGTTAAAAACTTAAAGAATGAAGATTGTTAAAATAAAGACCCATGACTCCCATGTCGGGGCCCACGCACATTGTAGATACAACTTTAGACATTCCATACGGACAGCAACAGCAAGCCCTCGGTACAGCAGGCCATTCAACCTATGACCCTCGACTCTGACCTCATCTAGCCCCTCCTCCTCGTGGAAGGTTCTGGACAGGAAAAGACACGTCAGGGTATTGTCCTTCTTGGTAAACAAGATGAAGTCCTTCCCTATTCGCATGGAGCCACTGAGGAAACAGAGAAGCAGTCCACGTTGAAACATCTGATAAACCCTCCAGCAGGTAGATCACAAGCAGCGTGGAAATCCCTCAGAACACAGGAGGCTTACGATTTCAGTCCGTTTCCGTACTGGCCAATCTGGCTGGACTCAGACGACCTTTTACTGGACTTTCCAAACTGAATCACATGGGTGGCTTCATCTAACGGGGGGAAGGATCACAATCACAATACACTTCATCACATTTTTGCACTTTTACGAAATCTATATGCATATAATACATATATAGAAACAGTTTGATGTGCAAGGCAGGACCTTACATATCATCCTGCATCACCCTGAAGGGGTTTAATTGACCAGCTCACTGTACATTATCCTACTTATTACATTGCTAATAAATAAATCAATAATTTGAAACCAAATATCATTTTAGTGATAAGAAAATAATTAAATTACTTCCACTTAAAAAGTATGTTGGAGCTGCATCCATGGCTACAGTGTGCTATACAAAAATACCAGTCGGTGGAACCGATCAGCAATGAGCTGATTGGTCAGCTGATTGGTGTCATAAGATACTATAATGTCTACAGATCTTTGTGTGGGGTTGATACTGCATAACTTTGTCTCCTGTTCTTATAGTTTGTAAATCCCTGCCTTTAAATGCCCCTCTTTCACTATTTTCCCATAACCGCACAGGCTGTTGATGGAACATGCATATTGACGAGTAGTTAAAAAAAGGTGCCTTGTGTAAGGCTGACTGATTACATTTGTTGTACAGTTTTTACAGTTTTCACTTTCACTTCACCTTGAAAAACGCAAAGGAAGACCGAGGCTACATGAAAACCAGCTGGTTGTGAGAGATGGGGGGTGTTGACTCACTTGGGTCCATTCCAGTGCCATCATCCAGAAAACACAGCATGTACCCTCCCCGTAGTTCTGGTCTATTTTCTGTTGGCCCAAAAGGTGATCAAGCGTGTGTTAAAGCGGGAGAATGCATATAATCTCGCACAAGAAGTGTGGAAGGCACTTAGTTAAGCTATAACTTTGTTGTGGAACTGCCGTGGAGTTTAGAAAGCACTCTGTAATGTGATATCTACTGTTCACAATGCCACTAATTAAATCAAAAGAATACATAAACTAGTGCATTGCTGATTCCTATGGCTATTCCTCACTTTACTGTTATTTCATTTCTACTTGACCTTTGGTTGAATCCTTATGTACATACATACATTATATATATATATATGTGTATGTATGCATGTATGTATGTATGTATGTATACACACACATGTATAGACTGTGGTAAAGTGTCTGTTGAATGAAACGTAAATATATCCTGTTTAGACTTCCACAGTATGGTGAAATCATACACTCTGACGTGTACCTGTGTAGATGTCTATTCGGGTAGCGTTTGCATCTCTGTGAAAACAAAGACACAAAAAAAGCACTTATGAGATTGGGTCTGCATGTTGCATAAGAGCACTCATCACTTGACCAGTGTCCACACCTGGAATTGTCCACAAGTTCTGCCAGTGCTCCGAACAGGAACTCGTGGGTGGTCCTGAAAGACAACCGCACCTCAGGTATCACTTACAGCTCAGGTTGTAAACAGATAGAAACAGTAAATGATGACATCACATGTTCTGGCGATTTGTGTGTGTTTTCTCAAAAACAGTCATTTCACAAAAAATGTCCTAAATTGCACATAACTTCAAATTAACCTGTAGTCCACATGGCATTTTGATGCGTTTTACTTAAAACAACAATCTATTGCACTCAAACCGAGTGCACAGTTATATCCTGTAAAAATACAGCGATTGATTTGGTTATTTTAACATTTATGCAAAAGTGAAACTTTGTCATGCTTTGGATTTGACTAAATCATGTGTTCTAGTACAATGCTGTTGATTTATGACCAACACCATAATGGGAATACATATCATTATACATCATCATCATACGAAAATATATACACAACATTGAACGTTCATGTAAGTTGGGTAAAATGTTACGTGTTCCCTGCAATCTACATGGAAAGCCGAGATTGCATCGGCATGCCAGACATTGCTCACTCAATACATTATATTATGCTTCTGTATTCTCATACTTACGAGTTTGTGTGCAGGTATTCAAACGTGAGCTGCGCCCTGTTCAGGCTGCTGTAGCTGTGGTAGGCCATCCCACAGGTGTCAGGTCCTTGGACCCCAGTGGTCTACTGGTTGTTCACTCTCCAAGCTCTACTCCAGAGCCCTCATCCTTGAGAACTCTTACGAACACAAGGGGAAAGACCCAATTGTCATCGCGTGCATCGTTGTCTATACTGGACGTTATCTAAATGTAATCTATACCGAAGCTAGATGTTATTCACGTAAATACAACTTCCACCCAAGCTTTCAAGAAATGTTTCTCGCCAGGAAACTATCACGTTGGAAGCCCAGCTTGAGGGGCACAACCAGCTATTTAAACACACATGTCGGCATACCGAAGCGCCGGCAATGCAAGACTGGCGTGGTGTTGCATGCCTCATAAACAGTAAAACAGTGTCTGTATGATCCATGTTTACGTCCAACCATGCTGTGCCTGCAGCCCCTAGCTAACCAGACAGCGCCTACAAATAGCGCCAACCGCTAGCTAGCTAGCGTGCTAAGGACTGCATACATGGCTCCCTGCGCCATTTCAGGGGCTTTCACTCACTTTGCAAATCGTGTGAAGAAAGCCGATGAGTGTGCGATAGCCTTCCAGGATAAATCAAAGCCAAATAGCGTCCGTATGTTGTCCGAAAAACATGCGTCGTTGGCGACAGCCCACGTCGAAAACAACGCGACGCTGGATACTTTCCTCCGCACTCCAGCAGCACCGACGTGCGCATGCGCGCCGCCGTCCCTCCACAGGAAGTTACCGCCTCCTTCAGCGAGTCACAAGGTTACTTGACGCACGACACGGATGTCAAAATAAAAGCATGCACGTGGTATGGCGAAGCGAATGGCCCTTTAAAAGCCATACCAGATACAGAATGATTATCATGTTGTCTTTAATGCAGTACCATTAATGTGACACAGTAGGTCAGAATATAGGGCCGCTGTCACCAACACCTCCCGCGTCCACATATTGGAAAGTGTATGCTTTATGCATTATGCTCAACGACCGATCTAATTGATGATATGCATCATCCGCCTGGTG
Organism: Urophycis floridana; assembly: GCA_027123135.1. Classification (NCBI taxonomy): domain Eukaryota; kingdom Metazoa; phylum Chordata; class Actinopteri; order Gadiformes; family Phycidae; genus Urophycis; species Urophycis floridana. The sequence goes on along the minus strand of JAOPUI010000008.1, from coordinate 19,921,461 downwards.
AATGACATGCCCGCACAACCCCTGTGTGTTGGACCTAGTTAAGATTCAGTTAAATATGATCCATTCACTTTAAAACTGCTTGACACTGAAATATGTTTGGTGTTAGTTGTCAAAAACCCCCACCAACCAGGAGGGTAAATTTTGGGTCACTTAAAATGATGGGTGGGTGTAGTATTTATAATTAAGTAGTTAGTGCAACTGCATTGTCAGGAAAGTTATTGTAAATAATAAAGTTTTACTATGGCTTGGTACGGCTTCCAATTGAAGCTTTAAATGCCACTTAACAGCTTGGAGATGAACGTGAAGTATTTTTTGTACTGCACTTGCTGTGTGATCTTTTTTTTATTTTGGTGCAGCGGATTCTATTATGTAACTCAACTTATCTTTGTATGGATTTTTTTTATTATTATCTTACACATTCAATATCACATTCAATTCAGTTAGCATGCCTAACAAGAACCGAGACCAGCGGGTTAGCCTGGATACTATCCCACCCACCAGTTTAACAACAACATCACATTGTGATAATAACATCACATTGTGATAAGGTTGAAGATTACGAAACCATGGAAATGCACAGTGAGAAAACCTAACGGCCACCTAAACACAAACATATTGAAACATTCCCTTTCATTTATTTATCATCAAAAAACAAATATTTAAATACTTAATCACTCAAAGTTCGTATTAACAGCAGTACATCCAATGTGCTACAACTTACTTACTAACTAGGGTCATTGTAAAATTGTTGGAAACTGCTCTTTGGAATTGAACTACTTGAGGATCCACGTGTCAGCAGATAATCACTGTGTTGATTTGGGATACTGAATTCCACATGTGGCTTCCATGTTTCTTCCAGAAAAAGTTGGCAAAACATATGAAAAGTCAGTCGGATGGATCAATGAGTGATTGCTGTAATAAAAAGAAAAAACCCAACGTTTAAGTAGGTGGTCTGGACACATTTGAAAACACCCTGTCTAAAGATCAAGCTCAGCTTATCTTAGCACACTAAATAACTATGTGTTGTGAACAAATACATTTATTATTAAAGTTAGCATTCCAGTAAAAAAAACATTGTGTTCAAATGGTTTTTCAGTGGAATGACATCCACTTTGGAGTGAAAAAGCCAACAGGTCAGTTAGATCTTGACCAGTGAACTTCAATAACAGGCTAGGGTTGATTCCCCACTAAACGATAAAGGGCATGAGAGCAACCGTAACTTTGGACTTAACTGTAAGTTTGTGACGATCAGGTCCGTTTCCCAGGGGTCGGCGAGGTGAGCGGGTGAGGCTGCCGTATAAACAGAACATCACACACACACCCAACAGACACACGCCCACCTCCAACAGGTGTCGCCCTGCCAGCTCCTGATCCTCCTGCAGAGCAACGCACGACCACAGAGACCAGAGACACCACAGACCACAGAGACCAGAGACCACAGACCACAGAGACCACAGACACCACAGAGACCAGAGACACCACAGAGACCAGAGACACCACAGACCACAGACACCACAGAGACCAGAGACACCACAGACCACAGAGACCAGAGACACCACAGACACCACAGAGACCACAGAGACCAGAGACACCACAGACCACAGACACCACAGACCACAGACACCACAGACACCACAGAGACCAGAGACACCACAGACACCACAGACACCAGAGACACCACAGAGACCACAGAGACCACAGACACCACAGACCACAGACCACAGACACCACAGACCACAGACACCACAGACCACAGACCACAGACACCACAGAGACATCCACAGAGGCTGTTAGTAGCATATCTTAGCTAATGTTGTCAAGGCACATTATGTTTATATAGCAAAGTAAATTTTACATGGGAGCCCATAACAAGGTGTTTGACTATAATAATCATAATAATCAATTATAAAATATCTAGAATATAAATACATGGACAAATAAGTGATTCGTCCATGCGATTAAAATCTGTGACAGTAGAATCAACAGTACAATGAAAATTGAATGAAATTATGAGTACAATAAAAGAATGAGCGCGTGTTGCCTGAGAATGTGAGTAGGCCTACCCGTGTTAGCATGACGGTGAGTGAGGGGTCATAGTTGGCCTGTAAACTGAAGCACCTCTGCGAGGCGGAGGGGAGCTGGGCGCTCGGCACCAGAGTGACAACATGGATGGTGGGCAGGACATTCTTAACCACTGGACACTCAGGGGGGAGTCTGTAAACACAAACGTGCCACAATCCCAAGTCATGTATTGATGTGATGGTGGGAATTATGGTCATCTGTGAAAGGCATAGGGTATTTAATAGTATAAACTCACAGGTCCGAAGGCAGGAGGTGTGTGGGGCCACTGATAGTAAGACATGTGTACTTGTCCTTTCCTTCCGCCTCGGACAACACATGCACAGTCACACTCACAGAGGCGTTGCCTGGGGAGCAAAGTGAGCATGTGACAAGAAACATAGACCGTACCATGTGTTGGGCGCAAAACACACCACCCGGCAGATACCATTGATGACGTTCTGGAAACATGCTTGGTCATTTAGCATCACACACACTGCTCCACCCTCACCTGGGAGACCCAGCTCGGAGGCCGCGGCCAGCGTGTGCAGACTGAGCTCCTCCAGTGGAGGGCTGGCTGGACTGTGCTCCGCCGCCACCACCACCACCAACGGCACCTTCAGATGCAGCTGAGTGACACCTGACGTGCTGCTGTCCACGTGTTCTGATGGGTGAGGAGAGGGGGTCTGAGAGTCCTGCTCCGAGGAGCTGCCATTGGCTTCAGCGCACAGCTGGAAATTTGACAAGGATGAGAGCAGGCGGTTCCAGTCCTGGAAAAAATGGAAGGAGTTATGGCATGGCATACCTCAGGGTTTGGCCAAACTGAAATGACAACACTGAATCTTATGGATCTAACACAACTATTTAACGAAATAACAAGATGTACATTTGAATTTACCGCACTCAAAATTCCAAATGTCAGTGTGTGTCGCTTCCCTTTTCCTCAGTCTTCATGATAACTCACCGTTGTCGTGTCAGGGTTGGGCAACGTGTGAGTCTGCCCGTAGAACCGGAGGCAGAGGAGGGAGAGGGACAAACTCAGGAGGCAGAGGAAGAAGGTGACTTCAGGAGGATGAAGAGAGACATAGTCTCTGAGGTTCACCACTGGCTGACAGGCACACATCACTGGATCAAAGCAGGAGGCGGACGACCGCTATCTGGAAACAAAGGGATAGTGTAAGAGCTGAGCTCAATCCATATGTTCCCATATGTTGGCACGTAGACCACCAAACCACACACCAGACACAAGCAACACCAACTCTCGGCGTGTTGTATAACCTAACATTTATGTATGTCAATTTCGATGCAGAAAGTATTGCATTAGGTCAACAGCGATGCAATCAGTAAACGTTATATTAATTTTACCTCATATCTTGGTTCCTTGCTCCGTGTCCGCAGCGCCCACCTAAAGACGGAATGTAAGCTGCTGTCGTACTTTATACTGCGGAATATAATGCCCAACATTTACGTTTAATATTACATTCAAGGCGCACTAAACCCGAGTGAACACACCAACTTCAGGGGACACTTATTTGTATAGCAAGATCACTTCCTGTTTCTGTCTGCCTTGAGAAGGGAATGCCGCTTTCCCGGCCCTCATTGGTCAATACTGTGTATCGTGAGGCGGAGCCTTCTCTGATTGGCTGACACCGCGACTCGCTTCTTCCACGAGCAAAAAGCGTCACAATTATGTTTATCAGTTTTTTCAATTCTAACCCTTTACGCAGCAATATTTGCATCAAAGTTGGTGTAGGTCCTGGTCAAATCCGTGTACCCGCTTTACACTGTTAGTCATTATGGAGGAATGTGGATGTGAGCCATTTAAAAAATAAATTAAAAAATCTAAATAGTTTTCTCAATGTTTATACTGCAATGTGTTTATCGTTAGACATGTGTTTATCGTTGTCTGACCCACAACACACATAGCCAACTCTTTAAATACTTGGACTTACTTAATACTTAATATAATTTAAGAACAACAACAACAAGAGGTCCATTAGTAAGGTTTATTAAATATTTATTTCCCTTCATCATCAAAATAAACTGATCCAAGAAATACACTCGTACTCCTACTTTTTGCATTTCATATCTTTTATGAAGTTGCACTTCATCCAAATGTTTGATCACCATTTACATACATTTCAAAAATAAATGTACACTGAATTAAGATTCTTCTCACACCAGCAAATTAGTTCTTTATGAAAATGAGGACAAGGAGAAAAAGCAGGAATAAAAGGCAGCATATGAATTGGGGGATGCCTGCTATTGGAGGTCTTTTATACCTCCTGTGTAAAGTACGAGTCTTGCCTTTGCATTATTTGCATTTTTAAAAGATAATTAAAATTAGAAGAAGCAACCATTTAAAGATAAAGTGATCTGTGACATGCCCCCACAGGGCCCGTGTCACATCGAACTGCACGCTGCGCTGGACGTCATCGCGAGCTCCCAGCAGACACTGGGAGAGAAGTTCACCACGTTCTACCTGCCCAACTGTGACAAGTACGGCTACTATAAAGCCAAACAGGTGAGCGAACGACCGCGACGCCCCCTCCTGCCGTCTCATGTTCATGTTCTGCCTCTCCCCCTGGAATGAACTTGTGTTATTGACTCTCCCGCGCTCCATTTGCCCCGCCCCTTTCCTCAGTGCGAGTCCTCCTTGATTGGCCCTCCCTCTCGCTGCTGGTGCGTCTCTTCCTGGAATGGGAAGAAGATTCCGGGCTCAAATGACCTCCCCGCGGACTCAGAGTGCAATCAGGAGCTCACACTATGAGAGCATGGACGTGGAAATGTGCACGGTGTTTGTGCGCACGCACACAGACACACACACACACACACACACACACACACACACACACGCACGCATGTGCTCACACCCAAATACACAAACAAACAAATAGTTTATATATATTTATACTGTGGTAAACGTATGAACCTGAGCTCCAGGTAAATAAAGATGCACCATTGATGCATTACAATCTACAAACACCATATTAAATAACTTATATACCCGCAGACACCCACATTCATGTAAAATCATTTTACGTGAATGTGGGTGAAAACAAGTCATTTTAATGTATTGACATAATGTATATATCGAGTCTTATTTATTCTAAATTTGTATACGGTCACTCTCGGGACCCGCTTGTAATTTTTAGACTTTTAATATGTTTGCCTACTTTTTTTTTTAATTGTAAATAGGGCAGCACTGTATACATTTGAGTCAGCTAAATAACTCCATGGCTACAGACCACAGGTCTGCAGCTCTTCCAAGCCTGTTTCAGAGGCTTCACAATCTGAGGCCATGTGTGTGTATTTTTTTTTTTTTTTTTCATTCACTCATTCACTTATTCATTCAGACACGGGACTGTGCACTGCCACCACACAACGACTCATTCATCCAACATGTTGACAGTGTTGGAATGTATCTCCATTGACATTTCCTCAACGGTAGGGTGGGGGGGGGGGGCGGGCCATCCCATAAAGGGGCACAAGACGGGGGGCACAATTGCGTGATGGTAGATCCACGGGTTAAA
>JAOPUI010000008.1:19883830-19893830 GCA_027123135.1 Urophycis floridana | reverse complement strand
GAGATGGCGAGAGCTAGAAAGGATTCAGAAAAATTCAGTCGTCAGCACTTTTCGTCTGTGAGCATAATTGAAAGTCATTGTGAGATTTAGCACCAGATGTAGCGGTGACTCCAGCCCAGTGGGGGGTCCCCTACTCAGTGATTCATGTGTGACGATAACAGGCTACTCTTTAAAGTGATTTGACTCTTGTTTTGCAGTTTCGATTGAATCCTTGCAGTAGATCACAGGTGGAGTCTTTGTTATTGCATTTAAATGTCGCTTTCATGTTGATTGAATGTTAATTACATCTCTTTTCACACAGCCGGCTGGTTAATCAGGTTATGCAAATTTATTTTTTTATTTTTTTCAGCTCATCAGATGGCTGCAGATAGCTGGTGAATGATTTGTGGGGAGCAATATACTTTCTTTATTTGATCAGACCTAGTTGACAATGGTGGTCTCAGCGCTGAGTAATTCCCATCCCCATCTCAGTGATCAGTGAGTGAGGCCGTGCACCCGGCAACAATCCTAGTTTTTGCAGAGTGAGCACAAATTCACCTCTTTCCAGGGGCAAGTGTCTGTCAATCAATGAATTGGTTGATTGATAGGCACAGCATTGATTTACACTGGCCCCCGGGACATATCATGGAAATGCCTCGGGTATTTCCTTCTGAGCAGAACGCTGAACGGTGCTACATTTTTTAAAGTTATAGTGAATTTTTATTTCCCCACGGGGCCATTGAGACCCAGCAGCCGCCCTGACAGAAGCGACTCACGTGTAGTTCGTCTCATGGCCTGTAGGCGGCTCAAGGTGGAGACTAACATGTAGTTAGTCTTACAACCTGCAGGGGGCTTGCGGTGGTTGGATCATGCAGTACGTTATATTACATGACATTTATTTCAGTTATTTATTTTCTCCAAAGCGACTTACATAAGTGTGTACACTTGAGATACAACCAAAAAATGTGAATACATTGAATTAATGAAAAAACAAACCCCAACAAGCCCCAAGTGCGGCCTAACAGAAACGAGAGATGGGTTTGTATGAATTCGTTTTGGGGGACTGGTGTGATCCGCTCTGGGCGGAACCATTAACCTGGGGGGGGTTCCTCTCCTCCAGCCGAGCCGCTGCGTGAACCAGATCGAGGGGATGTGTCAGACCATCGAGAAGACCATCAACCAGGCGGTCCAGAAGACCCTGGACCAGCTGGAGAAGGACTGCGACCTCATCACCTCTACTATCAGCCAGCGACTGGCCCAGGACCGGTATGAGCCAGTCTGAGCACGCTGCTGCCCGAGGCCTTGTTAGGAGCTCATGTCAAAGTATAAGTGATCTGGAGTTGTTGTTACATCTGCGGTCGCCTTGGGCAATAATAATACAATCAGATGCTAATCTATTATTATTATTCAATATATCAACAATGAATAATACCGTTGACCAAATTAACATGTGTCTATGGGATTAATAAACTACTTATCTTATCTACCCTCCTCTGACTCAGCTTACATAAGGATATAGTAATATATGAATAATGAACAATAACAGTAACTTGATAACCGTGAATTTCCCCCATGGGATTAATAAAGTTCCTGTGATCTTTCTGAAACTCCTCATGTGCGTTTTCCCCTCAGGGCCGACGTGAGCCACAACAAAAGTGTGCGTGTGCACTCCTTCCTCTGTGGGCTCCTGGGCATGTTCCTCCCGGTCTTCCTCATCGTCAGCCTCATCGTCAACACCTTCTCCACAGGGGAGCTGGACAGCCTGGTGGGGGAGGGAGCCGCCAGGGTCCTCTCTATCTCCACAGTAAGCGGCTGTCGTGTTGGATTGGGAGCGGATTGATTCAGACTGATTCAGACTGATTCAGGTTGATTCAGATTGATTCAGACTGATTCAGGTTGATTCAGACTGATTCAGGTTGATTCAGACTGATTCAGACTGATTCAGGTTGATTCAGACTGATTCAGGTTGATTCAGATTGATTCAGGTTGATTCAGATTGATTCAGACTGATTCAGGTTGATTCAGATTGATTCAGACTGATTCAGGTTGATTCAGATTGATTCTGACCGATTCAGGTTGATTCAGGTGGATTCAGGTGGATTCAGATTGATTCAGATTGATTCAGACCGATTCAGGTTGATTCAGGTTGATTCAGATTGATTCAGACCAATTCAGACCGATTCAGATCGATTCAGATCGATTCAGGTTGATTCAGATTGATTCAGACTGATTCAGACTGATTCAGGTTGATTCAGGTTGATTCAGATTGATTCAGACTGATTCAGCTTGATTCAGACTGATTTAGATTGATTCAGGTTGATTCAGATTGATTCAGACTGATTCATGTTGATTCAGATTGATTCAGACTGATTCAGACTGATTCAGACTGATTCAGGTTGATTCAGGTTGATTCAGGTTGATTCAGGTTGATACAGACTGATTCAGACTGATTCAGGTTGATTCAGGTTGATTCAGATTGATTCAGGCTGATTCAGGTTGATTCAGATTGATTCAGACTGATTCAGGTTGATTCAGATTGATTCCGACTCATTGATTGAACTGTGAAAAGGGCAGAGGTGAAAAATAACACACACACCCTTGGAGTGTTATTGACCAATCAGGATCACGTATTTAACGATGCTGGTGGTATCAATCAAAGTAGATCATGTCTGTGTCTAAGACAGTGTTTTGGAGCCACGGCAAGCTGTTTGGAGCTCAGAAAATGATTGTGTCCCCAAATTGCATCTGCTTCCACACACACACACACACACGTCGTTTTAACCCTATCATGCCTTCACCGGACAAAAGTGTTCGCTAAATCATAAATTAGTAAATGATTGTAAATGGTAAATATTAAAATCGCTTTTCAAAGACACAAGACATTCATTAGGGAACATGATTTGATCGCTATTTGAGCGATGTTAAAATGGATGCATTGAGACTCTGCTGTGTTGGCCAGGGCATCGTGCTGTACCTGTGGGACTGGATACCAGAAGATGGTCAAGTCGTTGTGGTGATGATGTTTGGTGCTTTCTGCTACCTCCTGATGTTTCTATCCAAATATTTCGCCCGGTAAGCATTTTATATACAGTATATATGAATACATACACTATAGTATAGATAGTCATGACTAACGATACAAATCTGACCACTAAAACCTACTGTTAAAGTGACACTATGTGACTGTCTCACTACAGCCATCTCTTTGGTTTAAAGGCTGAAAAGCCTTTAAACAAACAAGAGAAATCTTGTTTGTCGCCACAGACTCACAGGTGATTTAGAGGGTGGAGTGGCCCTTGCGTGGGTGTCTTTATGCCCTTGACTCTCAATAGTTCAATCAACATTTTGAACATAAGTGATGCAGTGAAAAGCCTTCATAGGGCGGCTTTAACCCAACAGAATCAGAAGCCTTGGTTCATTTTGACACAGTAGACGTGTCTTGGCACAAATCGTAGTCCTAGATGACAGCTTGTACATGTAGCGTCTCCTACGCACAATAGCACAGAGCCTTTGGTTCTGGCTCTCCACTGTAAATTAACCATTAAATTAATGATTCTTGTTGTGGCCTGTCTCCCAGGCAAGGCACTAAGACTCTGACCAAGAAGGAGAAGAGAAATCTTGCTGATTACAATGATTACATTCAGGATGTCGTCAAACTCAAGAAGGTGAGAAATATAATTTGATCAGTCTTTGCCAAATGTCTGATGGAGTTTTTATGAACTATATTCTAAAACTGTAAATCTCATAAAATCCTTTTACTATTTCACAGGTGAAGTTGTATGAATCATACCTCCAACAGTGTGCGGCTGAATATGACTATTAATACCCAATGAATGTCAATGACAATAATTTTGGAACAGCATATAGATATTTTTACAATATTTTCCTACTACTCCAAAAACATATGCAACTATAAGAGTGACAGACCTGTTGTCTCTGTCTTGAAACTGTGGGGCTCTTGTGATTTGCTTCAGAAGCAATCTATGTCCAATTCAAAGTGCCTTTTCTTTTCTTATTTGATACAAAGGACATCTATGTCAGAAACTATTTCAGAAAAGGCATTTCAAGTAATAATGTGAATGTGTTTTTAATTGTTTGTGAAACATGTGTTCTGGAAAGTGCCGTTTACAAGTGCTGTTTTCACTCTTGTATCTTTTTTAAAGATTTCAATTTTGATTTGCTTTGACTTCCTGGCAGCAGAATGTCACCTGAACAACATTTTGGAGGTGAATACTCTTTCATGGGCAGCCGTTGTGTCAGTAACTTTAAGCGAGTAGTTTCAGTGAAGATTGCTATGTCTTAAAGATATCCTCTGAAAATGGACACGTTGGTACAGAACATTTCCCCCGTTCTCCCACCCCACTTTGTCACTCTCATTGTCTCTCTCTCTCAGTGGCTTCCTCGTTTCTCTGTCATCAAGGTGGTAAGCTTGGTAAAGGTGTGAGCAATTCTCCAATGGTAAGGGCATCACGTTAATCAGATAGTTTTAAAAAGGGAGGTCTGATTGTATATTCTGTATTTATTTAATTGTGTGGTGACAGTGTCTCATACAGATAAGTGCTTCCTCCTCTTTTCCTTTCCTTTGGTGCTTTGAAACCTCAACGATGTGATCCCAGTCAATAGGCGTTGTCTACGTCATGTTATTCAGCTGTGAAACTCTGCAAGGCACTGATGCTTTTGACTGACTGCCATTTTGTAGTCTTCTCCCAGTATAGACTCTTTTGTAGGGCTGGTGCAATTCTTATCACATGATGTGTTTGTAGTTTCCCATGTGTTTGTCATGTGTGTACATGTACATATACACACTTCTCATGCGGTGATCTTACACTGCCTTGATATAGCTGTGAAGCTGTCCGTAGAGAGGACTTTGTCGCGCCCTTGTGGGAAATTGTATTGTATTGTGCACCTTGTGGTTGTGAAACATTTCCTATGCAATATAATATAAGTGATGAAACATCTTTCAAAAACTGTTGTCTCTCATTTCTGTATTTCGAGTACTGTACTGCGGTACTGCAGGATCTCACTGTTGTCTTTTGGGATTAAATAGTTTCTGCGCTAGAGGCAGAGACATGAGACAGTTCATCACAGCTTGTCAGGTGGGTTCCCACGTAGCCCAGGAACAAACACGGTCTACCTGGCGGCCCTCTGGCCTGACTGCCGGCTCTATGTTAACACCTGTTGTCGCAGGTTGGAGACTTTGCTGCTCACAAACTTACAAACTGATTTACAAACTGGCTGAATCAAAGGTAAACTCCCAAAAACCACCATTTTGGATGCTGGTCATAAACATCACCCTGTTTAACCAGTTCATAAACATTTGAAGGCTTAATCTGTGGGTAGTTATTATTGAAGATTTTTATTTCAAAGTTTTAGTTATAAAAAATACCATTCCAGTCAGGAGAAAAATGCATTTTTTTAACATGTGATAATTAACATCTCAAAGCTCAAGTTTTTCTGGACCCTTCATCAGAACATGACATCACAGCCTCCTCTGAGCCTCCTAACCAGGTGATGAAGCAGCAAGCAGGCTTGAAAGAAGCAGTGAACACAAAACCACCGGTGGGCGCCCCCCAGTGAGACGGAGCCGACCAGCCCGATAACGTCAGTTCCCTGAGTTAGTAACAAAGAGCATCCCAACAGAGCAGCCATCCCTCTTACCTTATAGGAACTTTAGAGTTTAGTCTTAGAAAATATTCTACTGTGCAAGCACTAGCAAATAAGGTATATTTAGAATTTTGTTTTTGTGCAATCTATTAGTGAGTCTAAGCCGGTCACCAAGGGAGTGACCTTTTTTAAAGTCTACTGGTGTTTTAAGAAATACCACGCTGCACATCTAAGCAATCTAATGCATAACAATGGAACGATGGGTTTCTGCTGCCCTGGAAGACAAAGGCCCTTTAGTTTTTTGTGTCTTTTGACTGGCTAACGGCATCTCTTTATTGACAATATGTCTCCTATTCTACACATGGGTGTGAGTGATGCCATGCAGATGTACTGCATTGCAATGTGTTTGTATCCCAGGTTGGGGCAGCATACCATAAGCAGTAAGTTGATGCTTACGACAAGATATATATTCTGTTAAAATTATCCACATTTAGGATCATAGCTATGTACAATGTTGCTTGTAAAAAAAAAACCCCACCGATGCCCAACCCTGGCATCTTCTAAACAATGTGTACAGGTACATACAGGAGAGCAGAGGAACCCAGAACTCCTCGTGGCTTTAGTGAGTTAGTGGAACATGGCGCCCCGGCATGAGATACATCTCAAAGCAGGATTCACCCAACCTAAGTGTCACTTAGGAACAGTCCGGGATTCAGCTGCTGCTGCTGGCCCTTAGCCCTCAGAGTCCTCAGAGGAGCAGAGCTTGAACAAGGAGAGGGACCAGGGACAGGGGCCGCGAAAGGTGGGGCCTTCCCCAGCACGCCCCTCCCCCCACACACAGCTGGGTGGGGGCCACGCTGCGTGCCAGCCCCCGCGTCAGTCAGGGTCCAGGGTTGTTGTGTGTTCACAGCGGCCCCCGGGGGCCACTGAGGTCGGCTCACTGAGAGCTTTTGTCGATCAGCCAGGAGATGTCTCCTGTCCTGAGAACCACAAGAGACAAGTGGTTCAGACACATGCATTAAAGGGCATCAACGTTGACTTAGGGTGGCTATCTTCTAGAAGAGAGCACATCTTCATAAGTGTGTTGTGAAAGAAACCGCCTGCAACACTAACTCAACCTTATAGTTGTATGTGTAAATGTATAGATCCAATACAATTTATAAAAGGGCTTCAATGAATTCCCCAAGTGCATGAAAAACAAACCCAGTTCTTATATTAAATGACATACATACGTTGGTTACTGAGGGTGAAGGAGCAGTTTGTATTATTCTGTTCATAATTATTACTTACTAATGGCCTCTCAATTGTTTAACTTTTGTAATGCTTTCCATGTGATTAAGATCACAAGGTCCATGTCTCCTCAAGGTTTCCTCTGAGCATGTGCGTTTTCTCTCTGGGGACATGTGATCCCATTCTGTATGTGTTTCCTAGCAGTAACATAACATGGCAAGCTGCCGCGGCCCCAAGCAGAGCTAAGACGTCAACATGGACTTACTCCACATCGCGCTTCCTAATCGTCTTTCCAGACCCCAAGATCTCGGCCACGCGTGACACAATAGGATCATAGTTCATGCTGGCCACAGCCACCACCTCCTCGCCCCTGGACAAGGTGAACAATCACACACACATTCACAACAAAGACCGCTTCATCAAACTTGTGTAATATGATAGGACCAAAGCGTTCATGTTTTATTTCATGTTCTCGTTCGTTGACTGTGTTTACGACATTTCAATATGCACGGTGAATCTCAAATGTACTCATCGTTCAGTTTCTGTGTCAGAATATACTCCTTTCCCTTCCCTTATGTCCGCCTCTTGTCTTTAATTCCCTGCTGTTAATCATTATTTGTTGTGCTTGCTAAACCACTTTGCACACATGTGTTTGAAGGTGCTATATACAACTAATGATGTATTTTAGTATAACGCTATTGACACGCAAACATTCACGTTTGTTTGACTTTGGTACAGAATGTACACACATTGATTGATATCTGTGTGTTGTTCTAGTTGTACTTACCTGGTATAGAATGCCACAAATTTCAGCTCCTCCAGATCACCTTGTATAATGACATCATCAAAGCCTTCGCCATAACCTAAAGAGAAAATAATGAAATAATAAGTTAATAACCTATGATAACTCTCTATATAACCACCTGTTATGTGGCGAGTTATCAGACAGCTTCATCTGACAGCTAGGTGGCAGTGCCTCCACTACTACGGGGTCAACAGAAATCTATTTTTCGGGGACTTCTTGTTCACTTTCCATCATAGCAAGTAGAAACATTGATTCATTGATACACAAAGATTCCTCATTCTCCCACTCAAACAAACAGTACCACACTCACCTGCATAGCGTAGGCTTTTCCCAAACATGGCTGACCAGAAATAAGGCACAGTTTTGACCTCAGCGGGTTTCCCCATCATGCTGAGCGCTGCCACTCTCCCTGAAAAAGACAGACTTAAATAACTTACTTAACTTAAATAAACTTAAATTTAAGTGACTGAAATAAAAGTGCCAATGACTGGATTACTCTATTTTTAAGTTTGTATTTGCAATGCCCTATTTAACAGTGAGCCCACTGTAAAAAAAAAAAAAAAAATCCAATACAAATAGAAAATACAGCCTTGATCCAAATCGTTGTCAAGCTCACAATAAAAGTGCATCGTCAAATGAGCGATTATTGCGAAGTCAGCAAGTTTTGTATTTTCTCTTTATCTATTGTGTGCACATACTGAGAACTGCAGGTCTCCCTGTTTCAAATAGAAAAACTAGCAGACTTCAAAATAAAAGCACCTTTCCTTGACAACGACTTCTATTTTCTAAGTCTTTCTTCTCAGTGTTTACTAATGCGCGCAGCCTGCGCTGTGCACTGATCAAGGCCGGGTGTGGATGCGGGCCTGCAGGGCACAGTCTGCCTGAGGATGACAACAACAATACTGGTGTTTGATCCCCCACACGCGCACCGTGGACGTGGGCCATCTGCCAGTGAGGAATGTTCACTTTCTTGTTGTTGCGCTGAGGAAAGGGGAACACCACCACATCCCCTCCGGCGTACACTCCCTCCATGGTGGTCTGCATCGTCTAAGAGACGGGACGTTCAGGACCAAATGACTTAGAAAAGAGGGTACACTTTAAGTTGGTGTTCTGTTACAGTGTAATTACACCAGGAGGTACTGTGTAATAAACAACATAACAGCATGAACTCAATATGTAATGATGCTCCGGAACAGCTTGTAGCTACAGAGTGTGGTTAGGATTAGGGGTTAAGGTTAGGGATAGGGTTAGGGGTTAAGGGTAAAGGTTAGGGGTTAAGGTTAGGAATAGGGTTAGGAATCAAGGTTTGAGGTTAGGGGTTAAGGTAAGGGATAAGGTTAGGGGTTAAGGTTAGGGATAGGGTTAGGGGTTAAGGTTAGGGATAGGGTTAGGGATTAAGGTTAGAAATAGGGTTAGGGGCTACGGTTAGAAATAGGGTTAGGGATTAAGGTTAGAAATAGGGTTAGGGGCTACGGTTAGAAATAGGGTTAGGGGTTAACATGATGCTGTTACATGATGCTCCAGAACAGCTCTAGTCCAGGTTTCTAAACCAAGTTGTGCAACCAGCGCTATATCGCTTAACATTTTGGAGCAAGTGCAACTTTGATTGCATACTTGGATTGTTGTGAGCATCACTTTTTCGGACCCTTTGGATGAAGTGTCTCTGCTTAAAGACTAAACCCTCCCATAAAACCTTTCAACCCAACCAGAGTGAACAGTCTGGGAGGGGCGTGGATGGGGGTTCAGGGGCTGCACCTTGTTGACGATGACGAATCCCTTGGAGTCCATATTGATGCCACTCTGCTTCAGGAATCCCGACGCCGGGACAGATCCTGGGAGAGACGAATAACAAAGGGTAGGATAGAATATTTAAATAGAATGTCTAAATACAGTGTTCGCTCTGTCAGCCGCAAAATGGCTATTTTATGGCCTGGCTGTGTTTCTGTCTTCTGTATTATGTATGTACTTAAATGTTGTTTTAATGTCATGGATCCCAAGAGTTACCCAATAAGGCTTAAAAAAACAATCAAACAATGAAATTGAAATGGGGCTGATACGATTAAAATCTGTCTGAGTTACACTGACAGGTGGGATAGTGTGTCGTGGCTATCTGGTGTACGACTCCCAGCCGAAACTGGTTTGGGGTTAAATTCTGCAATGACCGCAGTTTACCCCTGTAGGCGCCCTGGAGCAAGAAGCCCCAGATCTACCTTGTATCTTGAGTTCACTGCAAGTGCCTCAATAACTATCCAATGACATGTTGCTCAACGTCATCGTGATCTGGGCATGTGTGAACTTGAAGGAACTTGTGTGTGCATGTGCGTGTGTTAATGTGTGTGTGTGTGTGTGTGTGTGTGTGTGTGTGTGTGTGTGTGTGTGTGT
>JAOPUI010000008.1:19816017-19829179 GCA_027123135.1 Urophycis floridana | reverse complement strand
CACACACACACACACACACACACACACACACACACACACACACACACACACACACACACACACACACACACACCTGGGTCTCGTACACCCCCTCGATGTCCGGGGCCGAGAGGTCTGCGTTGATCTCGTTGATGTGCTCCTGATACATGTCCTCCGGCACGGAGTACTCATACAGGAAGTGCACAATGTTGGAGCGCGGCAACAACCTGTTGACCTGAGGAGGGGACAACACGGTTGAAAAAAACCCATTACATACCAACAATAAATCACATAATCAAATATCTAAAGCCAGCAAATGAAGTCGCCCACTAATGGGGACATTCACTGAAGGCCAGTGAAAAAGAGACTGGGTGGAATGGTCTGGAGCAGCCGGGCTGGCTGCTAGCAGGACCCGGACAACCGGGCCATGGCGTCAGACCCGGCGCGTACCCACCTTGCGGTACGTGGCGCCCTCCTCCTGCTTGGGAACCTTCTGGTTGACGTAGAACACGCGGGGAACGTGGAGCTTCATGCAGTGGAGGTCATTCCCCATCACGGCCCACAGCCTGTACAGGCCCGGCTGGCTGCTCTCTGCGATCTGCAGGGGAGCAGGAGACAGAGCAGGAGACAGAGCAGGAGACAGAGCACACATGTGGTTAACTGGATGCTTCTCAGCCACATTTTGATTTGTAGCTTGCCATTCAGGGATGGGGGAAGTTTAACGTGCTTCGCGTACGGGAAAACAATTATGTTGAGAACAACTATCGTATACAAAAGTATAGATTCAAATAAAAGCCATGCATCAGCTGCATAGAAACGCCAATTACGACAAAATACTACTTTATTTATCCCAGACGGGAAATGTGTGTGTCCCAAACACCAGTAACATGATTCGGTCAGGTTCAGGGTACCCAAGGTAAGAGTAACAGCAATAGACCAAAGACTAAAACTAAAAATGGTAGACTTCACTTGGACTAAAGTAACAGCACCAAAACCCCGGGCCAGCCCGTCCACCCCGGGCGGTGTGAACGGGACTGTGACACGGCTGACCCCCACCTGTACGATCTGCCAGGGCATGTCCAGGATGCTGCGGGCGGTCTTGCGCAGGAAGCCCCCCAGGCCCGTGGTGGGCCCGTCCCGGATCACCCCGCCCCCCACGGGCTGGGCCTCCCCGTCCACCAGCCTCCTCCTCTTCTTCCTCTCCTTCCTCTGCCTCAGCTGCAGCTCCCACTTCTTCTTGTGGTAGCGCAGCCACACCAGGATCTCCTCCTGCAGGGGGGGGGAAGAGAGAGAGAGAGAGAGAGAGAGAATGGGAAATAGAAAGAGAGAAAGAAAGAGAGAGGAAGAAAGAATACAAGATATATTAAGTCATCTAATCTTACTGCATCACCAGAACTAATAACTATATCTTTGTTTCCTTCTTATAACAAACTTAGTGGCTGTTTCCTTGAAGCCGAGGGTGGAGGTGCCGGGTGGAGGGTATAGGGTGCAGGGTGAAGGGTAAAGGGTGGAGGGTAAAGGGTGCAGGGTGGAGGGTATAGGGTGCAGGGTGGAGGGTGTTGGGTGGAGGGTGTTGGGTGGAGGGTGTTGGGTGGAGGGTGTTGGTGGAGGGTGTTGGTGGAGGGTGTTGGGTGGAGGGTGTTGGGTGGAGGGTGTTGGGTGCAGGGTGTAGGGTGGAGGGTGTTGGGTGGAGGGTGTCGGGTGGAGGGTGTTGGGTGGAGGGCCGTTGGGCTCACCCGGGTGGTGCCCCGCGGGGGCGGCGCCCCCAGGATCTCCCTCCAGGACTGGGTGAGCTCCACGTCCTGGGACTCCACCTGGCTGTCCTCCCCCTGGGACGCCCGCTTCCGCTTGGTGCTGATCAGCACGGCGGGCAGCAGGGCTCTGGGGGGCTGGCCAAAGTCCTCCAGGTCCGCAGCATGACCCGGCTGCAGGGTCTGGGGCGTCACCTGGGGGGAGGGGGGCGACCGACAGATGTTAAGACAGTCGCTCGTTAATTTGTGCCTCTTTTTGTTGTATTCTGCATTCCGTTTTGTGTGTTATATGCAGATAGTCTCTGGCGGGTGGGATACTGTTGCCAAGGTAACCGACCTGTCTCCTGCCCTCGCTGGTGAACAGCTCGCTGATCTTCTTCTGCTTGTAGATGTCGTTCTTCTCCAGCAGCTTCTTGTGGAGCCAGTCCGGGTGGCGCACCCTGGGAACCGGGTTCTTCACCTGGTCCACACAAGAACCACAACACGATCACATTCCCACGGAGGGCTGGCCTGCTAATCCGGATCGTTCCATGTCTCAGGCGGGGGGCACCCAACCTTTTTTGGACGATCACAAATAGCTACGATTCATAGATTCTGATCTGTGTGATTGAGATCTAACGTAAATATCCATAGCTCATAATTAATCTCTCTTTGGTATGAGACCTGTTGCAGGGCTGCTGGGATGGTGATGATCTTCTGAATGGTGCTGCCCAGCCTCTCGATGTAGTAGCTCCAGTCAAGGATCTGATCACGCACAACAGAGCAGCCACAGAATGAATGAATGAATGAATGAAACTACTTCACAAACTGAATAACTGTACTTCAAAGCTCCAGAGAATTCCCTTCACAATGAATAATTATAAAAAAGATCAAATCTGAATTCAAAGTGTTGCTGCAGATGAAGGAGGTTTCTGGAGACGTACAGAGCGGATGTCCATGTCATGCAGGCCGGGCGTCTTCAGCCACTTCCTCAGGAAGTGCTTCTTCACGCTGGGCTCTGCCTGGAAGATGGCCAGGGGGATGGCTCTGAGGAGGAGAGTCGGTCAGACATGTGTTTACATGTGCAGGCGGGTAACCAGGTTACCAGGCTGAGTGAGCCGCATACTCATCCACATGTTTACATGGCTTGGTTTGATATCAACACAATAATTATGAACGCAAAAGATTTTCAAGCTATATAAAAAAAAAACCTGAAGCTAAATGATAAACCTCCAGTCGTGACCCCCCCCCCCGCGGTTTGCCCCACCTCTCGGTGACGGGGGAGCCCTCCGGCTTCCTGGAGATGACGTAGCGACAGCTCAGGCCGGCGTCCTTCACCATCTGGTCCCCCAGGAACTCGGCCAGGCGCTTGGCGGTGCTGATGGAGGTGGACTTCTGCTCGCCGTAGTCCTCCAGCCGGCGGGACATGGAGCGGTTCTCTGAGATCAGCTCAAACAGCTCGGCGTCCGGCATGTTGGCGGCCTGAGGCGAGACACCAGACGAGATGATACGATGAGAAGAAGAAATAAGAAGGGATGCGGGCGAGTGACAATGAAAAGAAAGGTAAAATCGTGAGCTCTGCGAGTGACCGCCACCGGCAGAGCGCTCAGCACCTTGCTGTACAGGACGTCCAGCCAGTAGTCGGCCACCTTGGCCACGGAGGCGTACACCTCCTCCAGGGTGGTGCCCTTCAGGAACGACTCGAACACCGAGGACTGGAAGATCTTGATGAGCTGGAGCTCCCCTCTCCGCTTCACCTCGAAGCCCTTCAGCTCGGCCAGGGAGCCGTCCTCGTTGAACACGGCGTACCTGGGGAGGTCAGGGTCGAGGTCGAGGTCAAGGTCACAGGCAGGTCCACACGCTCAGCACAGCTCAGTCGCCTTCACTCGGGGGGGCTCCACGCGTTGCGTCGCCTACCTTTTCTTGAGCTTCTTGCCCTCCTCTTTGGAGGCGGGCAGGATCATGGCCAGGTAGGGGCCGTCCACCTCGAAGAAGATGCTGTTCTCGGAGCGCGTGGCGTAGGTGAGGGTGGCGGGGTCCACCAGCTCCTGGTACTGGTGGTTGGTGAAGCCCTCCTTCACCAGGATGTTGAGCATGGCGCCGGGGTAGGAGATGGTCACCTTGGCCTTCTTCTCGTTGCTCGTCTTCACCACAAAGTTCTCCGGGAAGGTGTTGGGCAGCACGCACCAGATCCCGTCCGTGTCCAGCTCCAGGGGCCGTCTGGGCCACGGGGGAGGGAGGGGGGAGAGAGAGAGAGAGAGAGAGAGAGAGAGAGAGAGAGAGAGGAAAAAGGGGGAATGTAATTAATGAAAAAAACAAAACATGAAAGTACTGTCCAGAAAGGTTTGATGGGATGAAGGCTTGGGAGGAGTGATCTGTCCTGTTAACAAACTAAATAAAAACTACTACTACTAACTATCAAAGAGCACAACTAAACACAAAACACTGCAGAGATTATGGCCACCGGTTGGTGCTGTTCATCCACAATCCTCTGCTCTGCAACACCTAAGAACAGAAAGAACGAGAGAGCCAGAGAGGGAGAGAGAGAGAGGGGGGGACTTCAGGTGGACATGGTCCTCACCCTATCTGCTCAATCAGCTCCCTGGCCTGGGTGATGATGTTGGCTCCAGTGAAACACACGATGCCCGCCATCTCCATGGAGTACCAGCGAGCCCTGAGGGGACACAGCATCACAGAGGCCTGAGTAAACACCCTCCATCTTGTAGCCGTCAAACATTTCACTCATTTTAGCCACTTTCGTTCCATTACAGATATTTCATGTACATATGCACATTTTTCAACATTTCACATTCTAATTGCCCTAATGTATTTTTGCATTCCTATTTTCTAATTGATATCTCCGATGATCCCCCACGGGGTGCCGTACCCCTTCCTCATGACGTAGCCGTAGAAGGAGTTGAGGATGCACTTGTGGGCCAGCTGCAGGGAGTCGTACAGGATCTCCATGTTCTTGCAGCGCTTGGCCTCGGCCGCGTCCCCGCTGTCCATCGCGGAGGACAGCTTCTTCTTCCACACCTGGGAGGTGACAGACACACACCTTCACATCAGCTCTCCAGCTATCTCCAGGGTTTCCAGCACGCTTGTGTCGGGAAATGTATTCTCAAGAGGATGGGAATACACTTGGGAGAGAAGCTTCTGCAGACCCTTGGGGCGGCACAAGGTTCTCAGTAGCAGTAGCTCAGTGGATAGAGCGGGTGAACAGAGCGGGTCGTCCACTAACCATAGGGTCGGTGGTTCGATCCCCCTGATCCCCCTCCTCCTCCAACTGTCCACATGTCGAACCCTCACAAATGTACTGATTGTAAGTCGCTTTGGACAAACGCTGGTATGTGATAATGTGTTGCGGTGATCACCTTGTGCAGACCCTTGAACTCGTACCGGCGGTCCCTGAAGGCTCGGACCGTGTCCACGTAGAAGGAGTTCTCCCTCTGGCAGATGGTGGTCACCCTCTCCTCCAGACGTGTGAGATGCACCTTCTTGTAGGCCTTCTTACAGTAGTCTTGACACAGAGACAGAGAGAGAGCGTGGAGCCGGCTTGTTACGGGGCGGGGCAGGCAGTCACGGTGCCGTGCAGAGATACCACTACATACATGACTTTAAGACTTGAAGAAGAGTTAAGCTTGTTTATGCATTAATGCTACTACCACCAACCTACCATCCTACTCCATAGTGTGCACTTACTGCACCTCAATATTTCCTATTTAAAAAAAAAAAGGAACAAAACATAGTTGCTAGTTCCAGTCGATGGACTCCCCTGCCGCGGCGGGCGGAGCCTTGCTCACCTGCGAGACGCTTCTTCTCGTGCTTGGCCTGGTCCTCGCGGTTGAGGGAGTGGAAGGCGCGGGGCGGCCCGTTGGGGAAGAAGGGAGGGAACTTCTCAGACTCCAGCTGCTGCTGGATGCGGTGGAACTCACTACGGCTGGCAGGCACTGGGGGGGGGAAGAGAAGATCATACATTTCACACACTAGTAGAGTATGTGGAGTTCTTGATTATGGTTGCTTAATGGATACCAGTGGAAGTCTTAAAGGGGAAGCATCACGCTGGGCTGTTATAAGAGTGTGCTACGACATCAGTGTAACATGCTCTGCAAAGGAGCTCTACAAGTAGTAGTCCTCTGCATCCTTTCTTTGCTCATCTATGAGTCAGTCAAACCCAGTGAGATCAGATTCTCAGTGTGACCGAGGTCGCTCCCTGGCAGTGGTGAGTAGGGCTTCTTACTGATCTCTCCTCTCCACTGCCACGACATCTTCTTCTGGCAGGTGGCCCCGGGCTTGTTGAAGTCGCAGGCAGCGCAGGTGGCTTCGTCCACCATGGCGTACGGCTGTGGGGGGTTCACACAGACATCCTTTAGTCACCTTCCAGACGCTCTCATCCTTTAGTCGTCCACCAGACCCTTTCAACCCTCTTGGGATGAAAGCGTTTTAACCTGCGTTTTAGCCCAAGGGGGACGTGTGGTGGCTGGTACATGCGTGTGGCTACGGGCTGCCGTACCTGCAGACGGTTGGTGAGGATGATGTTGGGGTACATGGCACCCACGTCAAGATGGTAGATGAGGGGGCACTCGATCCTGTTGGGCACCTCCTTCAGAGACACCAGCTTGGCCTTGATTTCCTCACACACCTGCACACGGATTCGCTCAATTCAACTTCACTTGTATTGAGCATTTCATACAAATGATATGAAGGTCAATGTAATGATGTGGCAAACAAACCCATGCACACACAAACAAGGAAATGAGTGTACAAAAGAATGATGAAACAAGACATAAAGAAATATTAATTAAGTAATAGGAAATAATCATTAATATAAAATTATATTAAACCAGGGCAATCATTGAGACCAGCAGCACCAATGCTAATAATAACAACAGTTAGTACTATAATGAATAAAAGATGAAAAATATGAAAGCTACCTGGTTAAAGTTGGTGACCTGCTCCAGAGGGATCTTCTCCTCTTCCTCGATGGCATGGCGCAGAGTCTTCTCCACTCGTTGATACAAGAAGTCGAAGGCAGCCGGGTTCTGACCGCACACAAAGCCCAACAACATACAGCTTCAGGAGTCGGCCTACACTAGGACTAGTCACCGACTCAGATAACGCCTGTTCGAAATGTTTACACTCATGTTCTGCATTTACATCAACATTTTGGGCATTTAGCAGATGCTTTTATCCAAAGCAACTTACAAAGAGTACATTTGTCAGAAGAAGGTGAACCATTTCATTGCTGCTAATACAGTAAGAAAGTCACCAGAACAAGTTTCAAGCATTTCAATTGCTAGATTAACCATTGCTAGTATACAACATCTCTGACTAAGTGCCAACATACACATCAACATTGATGTGCACAAAGACATATTTTCTTTATAAACGTGTTCAGTTTTGACTTTTATCGAAACCATTTAATCTCTTTTTATAGTTTCCATTTCTGTCCTGTATGTTCTGCGGTGAGCGCCAACTTGCACGTCTGGTCATAAATAGTGATCAAGCTCACACTGGACCGTACCATTTTGAACCGGCAGGGGATGTCGCTGCGAAACACGCCCGACTCCAGGGCCTCGACGTGGCCCCCCACGTAGGTCTCAGAGTCCAGCACGTGGCCGTCGTCCGTCAGCTTGTTGAACACCTGCTCCTGCTTGTTGGGGAACACGATGTTGGCGTGGAACGCCTGCACCATGAGCAGGGCCTCGCACAGGGTGCCAGAACCCTTACGCAGCACCTGAGGAACCACAGGGCCAGGGATTAAAACACACACGCACACACACATCAGCAGGGAGAGAATGGCTGCCCAGTAAAACTACATTCTACATCATAAATCGAGAAGACGACTCACAGGTAAGAGTCTAAGAGGGATTTAAAAAGCACAAGCTATAAGCTGTGAGGGACGAGGGACGAGGACATGTGTCCCAAACCCAAGGAAGGAATCCTTGAGAAGGAACAAAGACTAGGAATCCTGCCTTCCAGAGAGAGCAATGGGTGCCAAATAGCAGGTAGCCAGCAAAATACCAAGTTGTTGGAAAACGCACAGTTTCAACGTCAGAACACATCCATGACCAACCTCGTCAGGCTCCATGGGGATGATGGTGCACAGGGCAAAGATGAAGGGGTGAACGTATTTCATGTACAGGTAATACGTGGCCACGGCGTCTGACACAGAGTAGGTGGCCAAAGTCTGTTGAGAGACAAAGAGAACCCTGTCACATGAAGCCTACTGCTGAGAGGACATCTACATCATCCTGTTTACATGGGAAACAGGGGGAAACCACCATCATTGTCTTGTATGTATATTGTTGTATGCATATCAGCCTGTCACCAGCATTTTAAATGAAGCATAACCCTGTTACCTTAGTTGCCATGTAAACGCGATAATGAGCATGTTAGTCCCTCAGCTGTACAGCAACCGTAACCTGGTTACTCTGCCTGTGCATGTCAACGTACTGCTGCTGTGATGGAAGTGTGCGTGTGCATGTGTGTGTGTGTGTGTGTGTGTCCGCACACCTGTGGCTCCTCAGTGGCCATGCGGCACATCTCCTCTGGGTCCAGCTCCACAGGGTCGTAGCTCAGCTTGGCTTTAGCGGCTGCCTTCAGGTTATGGCTTCCCACCGGCAGGTAGCTGTCTCTCTTGACCCACCTGGCGGACAGAACACGGGTCAAAACGCAAGTCTACGAAGGCCTCCACACGCCAAGGCTCAAGCGTGGAACGTAAAACAGAAGCTGGAGCTCCCCTGCGTCCTTGCGTTCATACAAATACACCGGGGGCACACGAAATCCAGCTACATGATAGCTCCAGCAGCAGGTGGGGACCAGACCTGAAACAGTCCATGTGGATAGCCTGGGTGGACTTGTACTCTCCCTGGTTGTCCTTCTGGAAGCCGATCTCCTTGTACATTGTGAGGCCGTGCTGCAGCGCCCGCGTCTCCACAAAGGGCCTGCAGGGGGAGTCGTCACAACGAGACCGCGTGAGGCTGAGTGGGAGGGCAGGGAGTGTGGGGGGCGGACAGGAAGTGGAGTGTAGGGGGAGAACAGGAAGTGCAGGGGGAGGACAGGGAGTTTGCATGAGCTCACCAATCAAAAAAGTCCCCGTTGTACGTGACAAAGATGTTGGGCTTGGTCTCGACCACGTGATCAAAGAACCTCTGGATGAGGGCAGCCTGGACAGATGGGACACACAGTGTGTTACACACAAATAAAGCTTTACAAATGCGCTCAGACTGTATTACACTGGAATAAGGCTTTAAAAACGACGCATCTCCCCCGTACCTCATCCACCTCGTTGAACACGGTGAAGGGCCCCTCGTATTCGGGCTTGGGGGTGAACTCAAAGTCCTCGATGTCCTCGGACACGATCTCCCGGTTTGTGATGAGAAAACCCTTCAGGGTGTAAACAGACGCAGGTCAGTCGCAGCGCTGGGACCAGAGCTTTGGAGTGCACTGACCGGGCACGAAGGCATGAAGGAAGAGGAACCGCCACGGCCATCCCTCACCTGGCCGTCGATCATGTAGGAAATCATCATGATCTGGTCCGTCTCGGCGTCGGGGAACTTCAGGGGCAGCTTAGTGGTCTCGATATCAAACGCCAGAACTACCGGGTCCTACAGAACAGAAACGTCATGAAACACCTGAAGGCCCCGCCGGAAAGTGACTACGGGTCACCGCCACAAACAACAAACCCGGTATCAGGATGAAGACAGCAACAATAAAGTTCTTACGGGCCGTTCCACCAGGTCATCCCGGCGGACTATCTCGGGAGGGTAGGCGCTGCCTCGGTACCGCACGTTGTACCAGTGGGCCTGGGGAGAGAGGACCAGCCCATCAGAACACACACACACACACACACACACACACACACACACAATGCACAGGGAGTCTCGCACACACACACAATACAACAGGAAGTCTCGCGCAAACCAAAAGTTTTACCACGTGGATCTTCAGATCGATGGACACCCGCACGTGGTAGGGCACGTCGTGCTCCCGCATGTCCACCACGTTGTCCAGCTGGTCCGAGATCTTCTTCAGCCGCCCGTCCTCCTCCTCCATCGTCACGTTGCCCCCCGACAAGGCGCTGAGGAACACGGGACACGGTATGACTTAAGACCGGCGCCGGTCACCGAGGAAGTGTGTCGCCGGTGACGACACACAACTCCACACAGGTAAGCCAGGTGTACACTTAGTGTGTGTGTGTGTGGGGGGGGGGGTCCCGGGCAGGGCCGGGTCTCCCCCCGGGGGCCGGTACCTGGACAGCATGGCCGTGTACGCGTCGTTGGACTGCTCTCGCTCTCGGTTCTTGCGGACGGCCGGGGAGATCTCTCGCCGCACCTTGGTGAGGTCGTCGACGGTGTTGAAGAGCAGCTTGATGTAGCTCCTCTTCAGCCCCACCAGGTGGTTCGGCTGGAGGACGACCGGTCAGCAAAGACACACGTTACACGCAGTGGCACACACAGTGGCAGACCTGAAGAGGACCGAAGCTAAAAAAAAAAAAGGGACAACTGTATCATGGGCTTCATGGTGGCTTGTATTCACCAGATCGAGGTCCTCCTTGGCAATGATCTCCAGCTTGGCCACTCTGCCTTGGTATTTCTTGGACAGGAACGAGATGACTTCTCTCTCACAGTTCTGGGTGGGAGGAAGAGATTGTTCTTAAATCTTAACATCTATAACTTAGCTTGACTTAGCTTTATAAAGCGGCCAATGAGGAGAGTGACTCACCTTTTTAGTGGCCAAGTAGAAATATGGCTTGAAGGGAAGGGCGGCCTATACGCAAAAGATTGAAGCAGGAATATACATGACCCCGTGTTTGTTAATCAGCGATGAAATGTTGATCTGTACCGTATCAAAGCAAAATGCCACTGTGCCCCGAGGAAGCACTGATTCAAATCACCTTGAATCGACTTCCATCTTCCTGGATGAAATAGTAATCCACCGCGCTGATCAGCCGCTTGTCGTCGTCCAGGATCTCTGTCTGCAAGGAGAACCATGGACCCAGGAGTAATTTAAGGTCCAACGACCATTCAAAGGACAGTCAAGAGTCACAGCAGCTGGCACAGGACAGTAATAGAAATAAAACAGAGACATACACTGTAAAAAAACTACAAAAATATTCAGAAAACCTACAAATATATCTATATCCACACAATGAGTAGCAGCAATGCAAATGTGAACGCAAACCAAAGTAAACATCACAGCTGGTTGAGGCAGACGTCACTGACAGCGGTCGCTAAACTGCACATCACCAACCCCACGACATTGCAGTGATCACTGCTCTACAGAGGTGGACGTACGGGGTGCATGTTGACCAGCCAGCCCGTCTTCTCCCCGGGCTCTTTCATCCGGTCGAACCCGAAGCGGCTGTCCATCTCGTCCGTGAACTGGCTGCGCTCCAGTCTCTTGACCGCGGACATGGCCGAGCTGTCATCCCTGGAGGGGAAACACACACACACCACACACAGCGTTGTCATGGGTGTCCTCTGGCTCGGCGTGGCTGAGGGGTGGACCAAGATGTCCCCTGCTTCTGTGGAACAGCGGACGGTCCTCTGGAAGGGGCCAGCAGGACTGACGCCATCACCAGACAGCATCGTAGAGCATCTGGTTTGGCCCTCTCCTCCCTGGGTGAAGACTGCCTCCGGGTGTATTTGCGACTCTGCGGCTCTGTACTGTTCCTTTAAATGTATTTCGTGTTCCTGTTGTGGGTTCTTTGTGAAGTACTTTGTGTTGTGTATTGCTGTTTTCTCTTTACCAGTGCCTCGTTCTTGTTCTCATTACATATCCTACTTGCCATATTATTTGTGGTTATTTCGCTTGTTAAGCCCTCTTTATTGCTGTATATACAAGACATCACTCCTACATATCTAAACTAAGGTGTCCTCATCAAGTGAAGGTCTAACACAGGGTGTCTGGTAGGACTTACTGTTGGTCCTGTTGGTCTCCTCCGCCACTCGCTCCACGGTCGGATCGGTACCGTCCACTGTTTTGCAGAACCATCTCCGCTCTTCAACGTTATGCCACGAAACGAAGACCACAGTTTTGTAAGGGTAAAAATTAAAAAGTCAATAATGATGTTTATTTCACCGCAGTGTTGTTGTTCGCCATGAGCCTCTTTGACAGCGGTGGTTGTGTTCCTATTTTGGCGCGTTTCTGCTGATTCCCGCGAGAGCGGTGACGTCGTCAGCATATGCCCCGCCCCTGGCCCCGCCCCTAGCCCAGGGCCCTCCTGGTGCGTTCAGGACGTGTGGGATGGACGAAGACCATGGAAACAGTCTTGAAGTGCACACTTGGAAAATACAAAAATGCACGACAGATGGCACTTCAATGGCAAGGTTTTTCAACTAGTATCCATGAATAGTTTGAATGCAATTTTCAAACGTGAACAGAATTATGATCTCATTGAATGGCAGTGAAGTGTGCACGCGTGTGCATGATGCATGGCTTTCGTGTTCTCATTACGGAAGTCCTGCATTCACTTAGGTATCTACAAGTTGGAGTCGTAATTTCGGCCAGCATGGCCCACAGGCCACGCCCCTGGGCCACACGGCACGCCTCTTTGAGGGAGGTTCCCCCTTCCCGTGAACGCTCCATATGTTGACCATAATCTCCGTGGTGGGCCATGGGGCGCCTGGAAGTGTTCGTCGTGGTAGGTCTTTTTGACATTTCTGGCTGCCCTCATGGTTAAACTTTCGATTCGAGTCCAACTGGTCGGTCGTGTCGTACACTTGGATGATATCTCAAGGAAACTGACTTTACAAGGTCCAGTGTCCTGTACGTTAAGAGCTCTTACTGCCTTAGAGCTGGCGTGTGTCGCTGGCTGTCAACAACACGGTCCCATATGTTACAGGTGAACTTTAATCTTTGAGTTTTATTTCACTCTTCATGGCTTCCCTGTAGCTGCATAACCTAATAACATGAAGCGCAAATCCAGCGATTACTAATGCCGATCTACATAATAATTTGTCATATGGACATTTGCAAGAAATACGTTCAATAGTGTATATGGATCATATAATATCCGAATAGAGTATCCACTCTGGTTCTTTTGGTTTTAAAGTAAAGTGACCAGTTTATTAAAGTAGTTGCAGTAGTTGCATCGTGCATTGCATCATGATTGCCACAGTGAGGCATCTGTCCCAGCTGTATATCCTCAGTAAACTGAATGTGTTGACAACTTCTTATTTACATAAAGTAATCTACTTTAGGTTTTAGTTTGAATACATGTAAGATCTATCTTTAAAAATCCCACAGCCAAACTAAATGTGTTCATGACCTCTAGCTCGGACTGTTAGGTTAAACTGCCCCCTCTTTGACAGGAACAATGTTATGGAGAGAAAATCAGAAACAAGTTTATTGCCAAGTAGGTTTACACCTACAAGGAATTCGGCTTGGTGCAATTGGTGCAAGAGAAAAAAACAGTATTAAAAATATAAGTAAGTAAAAAAGTAAAA
>JAOPUI010000008.1:19798742-19815917 GCA_027123135.1 Urophycis floridana | reverse complement strand
GGTGGGGGGGGGGTAAAGCTGTCATAGACTTATTGGACTGCCATCAGTATTCTGCCTTAGGAAACAATGTTGGTTCCAAAGAGGCTTTGTGACGACCGGGAGGGAAGTCCTCAGCTTCTGTCTCACACTATCGCAGCGTGCCAGATACACGCACACACACACGCAAACGCACGCACACACACACACACACGCACACAGGGTCACACACAGACACAAACATGCACGCACACACACACACACACACACACACACACACACAGGGTGACACACACGCACACAGGGTCACACACAGACACACACACACGCACACAAACAGGGTCACACACACAGGCACACACACAGGGTCACACACACACACCGTAACACACACAAAATTATATATATATGAAACACACACAAACACACAGAAACAGATGGCCGGGGTTTTGTTGCTCTCTATCAGGGTATTAATTTTAGGGAGCTGGGCTTCCCAGGGTCTGAACTCATTCGCTGGTGGGAGCCTGTATTCTGCACTGAATCACATCACATATCTGGGGTCTCAGAGCTCCAGAGACCCCGGGAGGTGGGGGGGGGGAGGGTGGGGTCTTTCTACACGCCGTGTAAATATGTTTTTCCTCATGTTGGCTCGGGGGTTCCATCGGAGACCCTCAGATACGAGAAACAGAAAACAATTAAATGATAGCTTTCTTCTGCGCCGTGGCTGATCACCCTGCGAGTGCAGCCAACCCCTCGGGCAAGGCACCGTGCAGCGGGTTCAATTCCACCGTCCGGAGTCCTGTGCCGCATGTCTGCCTGTCTGTCTGCCTGTCTGTCAACCTGCTCTCCTGTCTGTCTTCCTGTCTGTCAACCCGCTCTCCTGTCTGTCTACCTGTCTGTCAACCCGCTCTCCTGTCTGTCTGCCTGTCTGTCAACCCGCTCTCCTGTTTGTCTGCCTGTCTATCAACCCGCTCTCCTGTCTGTCTGCCTGTCTGTCATGCTCTTCTGTCTGTCTGCCAACCCGCTCTCCTGTCTGTCTTCACGGTGCCGTCTGTTCCTTGGCTCTCTCTCTCTCTCTCTCTCTCTCTCTCTCTCTCTGTGTACCATCAGTAGCGGGGGGGTCTTTAAGGGATTAATTAATTCATCTTTAATGGCGGCCGGCTGTGTGTGTGCGTTGTCCCCCCCCACAGCGCCCGTCTTCTACCTCGGGGAGGCGGAGTACCACGTGGACGAGAGCGACGGCCACGTGGAGGTGAAGGTGTGGAGGATGGGCACGGACCTCTCCAGAGCGGGCGCGGTCACCGTGCGCTCCCGCAAGACGGACGGCGCCGCGGCCGAAGGTAACGCTGCAGGGGGGCGGGGGGGGGGGGGCGGCGACCGGGTCGTCTGCTGTCAACCAAACCCGACTGCTCGTGTGTTTGTTCTCCTGTCACATGAGGAGACGGTTGAGTGGAGCTTTCGCTGACCCACACACACTGCGGGGGGGCGTCGTCCTGGAGGGTACTGAAGGGTGCTGTAGGGCAGTGGTTCTCAGACGGTGTGCCGCGGCACACCAGTATGTCGTGAGGCAAGTCCGGGTGTGCCGTGGGATTTCGTGACAGCCAACATACATTATTATTGCAATTAGGCCTGCACGATCTATTGAATTTTCATCGTCATCGCAATGTGAATGTTCGTGATAAACGCATCGCAAAAGCTGGTCTGTAATGTGATGAGTTAGCCTCGCACACTCTGGCCATCCTTAAAAATATTTTGGTTTGCCGTAACCCGACCGACCCTGTCAAATTAGGACCGACCCAAATATTTATCTTTTTCCCTTCGAATCCGACCGACTTGCCGGTTGTAAACTTGCGCTAAGACCGACCGTTGTTTTTTTTACTCTTCAAACAACTAATGCAAATAATAAAATAAAACCCTTTTAATTGTATTTTATTAAGTATTGCGAATATAAATCTACATACACACGTAGGCTACGTTCTTTCTTTTATATTTGCTTCATTTTATCGATGGTTCGCACTTGTCTGTTATGATGGCTGCGGCTGCAGCAAAGAAAAGGTTTGCGGTCACTATTTAAAGTTATAGAAGGCTATAGTTATAACTTTAGGTTTAGGCACTGCAGCAATAGGTCCTACATAAAAAAAATGTATTGAAATATCTCAACACCGCTATAAGGTGACGTGTCGACTGATGTCAAGGAGACCACTAAACTTTTACGGGTTGGAGACCCAGTCCGTGACGTCACGATATGCTAATTTGTTTAAATTCATACCAACGTATGACCAAAATTGGACTTTCTTTTTTATTCTTTTCTTATTTATCGGAAGTCATGTCGTCATCGCAGTGCCTCGATACTTTTACACATGGAAATGCACGGTCTGTGTGGCTGTGACATCACACAGGAATGCATGAGTACTCGCTCCCTTATACTGCAGGTAAATTACACATATTCATTGTGCTTTGGATTCTCCTTTCACAGAACACCTCTGCCACTTTGGAAGACACGTTTGACCAACCTGAGGACTTCTCTGAAGAAAACCCTTTTTTTCCCTTCAATACATTTTCTACTCTCTGTGATATTTTTGCTGAGGAAAATGGCTGACCACGTTGCACAGAAGTAAGTTCCAATTTGTTTTCACCAGTTGATTCGTCTGCTTTCTGGGGTCTCTGGGATGTGACCTTTGACCCACACTGTCTACTTTAGATCCTTTTTTCCCAGCCAGGGGAACCGTCGCATCATCCACTGCCTGCTGTGCCAGAAACCCCAGGGCACTCTACCTGCCCACCTGGCCAGGACCTGCATGAAGAACAGGTCAGCTGCAGAAAGGCAGGAAGAGCTGCAGAGGGCCAAGAATTCCATGAAGTCTTGGACCCGCCAAGGCAGAAACTGGGACTATGCAGAGATGTGCAAGCGATACCCAGACAGGACTTCCAGAATGGCTCTTCTGGAAGATCTTCTTTCCAGGGGTTTCTTTGTCACCAATGCCCCTCAGGACGCAGATCTTAATGTCAGCATTGAGCCACCAGCCGCCTCAGCTGAACCTGCCACTGGGCGAGCCGCCATCCCGGCCAGTGGCAACACACAAGGCGACAGCAGTGGCAACGGGGAGGCCACCAGTTCTTCTGGTTGCAGAGAGGATGTCGGTCAAAGTGTCTCAACCTGGCAAAAGTAAGTTAATTACCTCACTCCACACATGAGTTCAATCAATGATCTTTTGCTGTAATCATTGGTAACTTCCTTTGAGGTAATTTTCTCTTTCATTTCCTCAGGGACACTGTCCCTGTATACCAGGCGTCTGTCCGGGGCAAAATGCAGCAGATGGGTCTTTATAAAAAGTTTCCGCGTGAAACTGCAATTTTGACTAGGTTCAAGCAGTACCTGAGAGACTCGCTGCAAGTGCCAAACTGCCAACAGGAGGTAAGGTCTAAAATGTTTATGTGTTGAAATTAAATAAAGAACTTTAAAAAAGTAAGGTGCAAAGGCTAAGAATATAAAGAAAAGTAAGATCCAAGTTTCACTGTAGCAGGGCAGAGTGTACTCTGCTCTCCGTGCTGCAGCTTGCAGGCTCATTAGCATCTCTATAGTGTGGTCCACCCATTGAGACATTCAAACACACACAAACTGCAGCTCTTTGTGTGTCTTTTTACCTGATCATTGTGGTTCATAGCTGATCAATTTTGAATCACAGATCTATTTAGAATGTATAAACAGCCTAAGCAGGGGGAGTGTATTTTTTTAGGTTTCAAGTTTCACACAAAGATTGAAATCTAAACATTAAAAGCATAGCTTCATGCCCCTCTTACAATTGTACAGTGGACTTATGGGCCTCTGCATCATCAAATCACACATCTCTTCTCTCTTTCATCACAGGTAGACAATGTCTCCAGGATGCTCCGGTTCATCCAGCCCAGTGGTGATGAGGTCAACATGGACTTTCTGCTGAAGAGCCAAGAGAGCCAGGACTTCCTCAACAGGCTTAAGAGCGCAGAAATGGGCCCAGCTACCATCATCAATTATATCAAAAATATGATCCGGTTTGTAGAATACCTAAAGACTCGTCTGGACTTTGCTTCATCAGATGCATACTTCTACAATAAGTGCCAGCGGTACATTGAGCTACTCAACACCCTTAGGAAGCCAGTGGCAAAGTCCCTCAGCAAAGATACTTGCAAGAAAAGGTGAGTTGTTAATCTCCCTACTCTCCTCTTCCCCGCTCAGTACTTGGAAGGCTGCCAGGATTATGTGATGCAGAAAAATCGCTAACTCTCTCCACCTCATTGGTGTTTTGTTTTATCTTATCATTTATCATTCAAGGTACGACCGATTCATGAACTGCCAGCTGACTGTCTATGACTGCCAGAGAGTCATGCGGGAGGCCAAGAACCACATGCTGGCCATCCTTGGCATGATCATCGATAAAGCGTACGTGGATGAAGAACAGAAGACTCTCTACAGATACTTCTGCGAGGCCATTCTAATGCTGACACACTTTCAGCGACCAGGAGCAGTGGAAGGCATGACAGTGAGTACACCCCCCCTCCCACAGATTTTACTCAGTATCAGTAGAAAATATTGCATTTCCAGATTCAAATGGAACAGGGTTACGTTGTTCATGCCATTAATTCACACTTTGTCATTCATGTTTTTCCAGGCGACAGAGTGGACCAACAGGAAACCAGTCAATGGGCGAGAGTGTGTGGGGGTCAGCAGGCATAAGACGGCCACCATGCAGATTGCCACATTTGCCCTCACCATGGAAGAATCTGCAGTAAGTTCCATGAATAACTAAACATGACCAACCAAAGTCTCTCAATAATTTCTCCTTGGTGGGTAAACAGGTTAACTTAATTCATATCACGTCTTACTGCACATCTATCCCCTGTACTGCTGGTCACTGTGAATTTCTCCTAAGGGGGATTAATAAAGGAATATCTTATCTTACCTTATCTTATCTTGTCTACACAGTTTCTGGTGGGATACTTTGATGAGGTCCGGCCGACTCACATGCAGGATGATGTGGATGACAAGGACAGGTTTTTCTTGTCTCAATCTGGCGGACCCATCAGGAGTGCCTCAAATGACCTCAGGCGTCTTCACGAACAGTCAGTATTAGCAGACTCCCATGTACTAACATGTATATATTTATATGTACTGTACAGAGAGAGAAGACAAAGATTATATAGAGATACTGGTTTTCTACTCTTTCTATAACATTGCTCAAATGATACAATTTTGTGTTAACAAAAAGAAACTGAGAGAATTCATGAGATTTCTTCTCCATTGCAGCTACAACCTGACAAACATCACCTGCCAGGAAATCCGAAGGGTTGTGGAGACACAAGTCAGCACAACCTTTACGGAGGAGCAAAAGGCTTCAGCGGCCCATTACCTGGCCCATTCTACGGCGGTGGCCAACACGCACTACAGGATGAAGACCCTAGAGTCCACAGTGTTCACCGCCACCCTGTTCAGCAATTTTGGACGGTATGTGTCATTAGCCAAAACACACAACATTCTCTCTCTCACACAGCTTCTTCCAAGGTCATGAGTGTTTAACAATGAAATCTTCTTCTTCTTGCAGCTCTTCTTTTGATGACTCAGGGGAAGAGAAGAGGAGTGGTCAGAGGCTGAGGCGACATAGGGCTGAAGAGGAAGGCAAAGACTTTGCCTCCTTCATCCTGAACTTCCCGGTGACAACCAGTGGCCAGCCGCCCACCAAGAGGCAAAGGACTGATGCCGGGTTCTCGACCGAATGGCCCTTCTACGACAAGTGGAAGGCCATGCAGTACATCAAGCGGCAGGAGTCCCTCTTGTGTACGTCTAAATACTTTATTATGCAATCATTAAATTAATTGACAAACAGCACTTCTGTCAAAAAAGTAACGTAGAAATCAAAGGTGTGGAAAGTGAGTGTAATTTAAATTTTCTCTCTCATCTCACAGCTCAATGTTCAAGACACCCCCCGACTGTTGCCAAGGTGGCCAAGATCATCAGTACCGAGGGTTGGACTTCCAACACTCCACGTCCTGAGGACATAGTGGCCAAATGGCAACCAGCAAAGAGGCTGCAGGTGGAGAGCGACCCCAATATCCACAGGAAGGTGGAAAACCAGAAGTGGACGGGCATGGCCATCAAGGATTTTGGTGGCAGAAAAGGGCAAGGTACGTACAAATGTCATGTGAGCAGGAGAACATTAATCCAGAAGTCAAACACTGAGATAATTAACATCTTATAATGGACAAGCACACTAATGTCACCTTCTTTTGACCACAGGAGTTGTTGCCACCAAAGCCTTTCCCAAAGGCTCCATCCTCTGTGATTACCATGGAAAGTTAATCACAAAAGCAGAGGGAAACAAGCTGATGGAGTCCATGCGGGACGAGATGCGCTACCTCTTCTTCTTCAGGGACCTCTGTATCGACGCACAGACCTCCCCCTGTGAATGTCACCCATCTCGAGACAGCATTGGCAGGAAGCTTAATCACTCCAGGAAGACCGCCAACGTGAGGCCATTGCACTGCAAGTTGAACTTGGCTGGAGGAGTGAGGGATGTCGTCCTGTTCCAGGCCACCAAAGACATCGGAGTCAACGAAGAGGTTCGGTTCGACTACGGGGTGAACCGGAAGTCTTTCCGGGGAGAAGGACTGGACCTCGAGTGGCTGGACGACTGACCACGATCTTCAACACCAGCACATAAATGCTTTGGCTGCACTTTGTGAATATGTTTTCTTTTGTACATTGAGTGAATAAAGTTGTTTGGTTTGTAGTGAAAATTTGACCCTTTCTTGTTTTCAGATAAGATAAGATAAGATATTCCTTTACTCCCCTTGGGAGAAATTCACAATGACCAGCAGTACAAGGGATAGAGGAGTGGGATAAAAACCCGATTATAGACAACAAACAATGAATAAATTTATCTAATAATAATAATGCGTTTTATTTAAAAGCGCCTTTCATGTCACTCAAGGACATTGTACAGACAGAGATAATTAAAATCACATAGTGAGGTATACAAGTCTCAAGTTAAAAAAGGACCATGATAAAGAAAGATTGACATAAAAAAATAGAATACATATAAATAGGGCGGATAAATCAGAATCAGAAACAAGTTTATTGACAAGTAGGTTTGCAGGAATTCGACTTGGTGCAATTGGTGCAAGAGAAAAAAACAGTATTAAAAATATAAGTAAGTAAAAAAGTAAAATAACTATAAAATAACTACAAATAACTATTAAGAAAGCAGAACTCTCTTATCGATGAGAGTCATAAAGACCTGTTTTTCTCATCAACATAAAAGGGAAATGAGTTTATCTCACCCAACCCTTTAGCCATGGTGGTTTTTGGCCCATTTGTTTGAATGTATATTTGTTTGCATGCAGATGTCTTTATCGAAGCTCACTTTATATTGGACTGGAAGGGAGTCCTTTGTGTGGGGATGTTGTGCATATGTCTTTAACTGTGTCTAAACCGTCTGTTGTTAATATCTGCGCTGTGTCCACTTTGGCTGATCTCCACTTCACCTCATTCCCAAGTGTTGACCTTTATCCTATATGGCTCTCCTGTCAGCTGCCAGAGATAAACTGTTTACTAGTCACTGGTTGGAAGATGCTGCTGGCCACCCCGCACTCACGCATTATATCAGATTACTCGCCCAGTCCCTTGCTCAGAAGACCGCTCAGAAGATATTTGATCACTCATCACTCGGCGATGCACTGTTACTGTAAATGTCTGGAGTGGGCAAACGCATTGCTGTTGTTGTTCCTGATCCCGTAACCCATGACGTTGTTTTTCCCGGCAGTCCCCAGAGGGTGCCTGTGAATGCTCCCCCTCGCGGTGCTGGGACTAGGCATCGTGGTGTGGTTCCTACGGTGGATCCTGAACACCGAGGCCGGGGTAGGAATGCCTGGCGTGGGACGAGCTTCAGCCGCCGGTGTCGCCCCCGTAGGCTCGGTGGAGCTTCCCGCTCCTGCGCACGCCCGGCCCCGTCCGGGGGGCCCGCCGTCCCCCCGACCCGCAGCCACGCGTAGCTCCGCCGCCTCCGCCGGCCCGGAGGACGCCAGCGCTCAGGTCAACGGAGTAGCGGCCCAAGCCGCTCCTGATCCACCGGCGGCAGCGGGAGAGCTGTCAGAAGACCTCCGACCAGAGCAGACCCCCAGCCAAGGGGAGGAGGCGGAGTGCCTGCTGTCCGCGCCACTCGTCGGCCAGATGGCCTCCAAGATTCCCGCGCCCAAGCTGTCTTTCATCCTGGGAGCATCCGAGGACAACTCCTCCGATGAGGAAGGGCCTCTGGTCACCAAACCCCCCTCTGGGTCCTCCCAGCCTCCGTCCTCCTCCTCCTCCTCCTCCTCCGCCGCCTCTGCCTCCACCACCACCACCCCCACACCGGGGCCGCCCCCCACAGCAGCACCACGGGCAAGCTCCGGGATGAAGTAAGCCCCCACCCACACCCACCCACACCCACCCCAGTTAGTTGTAGCTGAAAAGAAATGTGGAACAACAACCTGAAAAGAACTGATGCATGCGCTGTGGTGACTGTGTGTGTGTGTGCGTGTGCGTGTGCGTGTGTGTGTGTGGGATTTCAGAGGAAACATATTTCTGATTGTCCTCGGGCACACTGTTTTCCCAAGCTGGCCATAGTCAGCTGATGGCAACATGCACTTGCTGACCGTTGTTATTGTCGCATGCCGCACACTTGGGTACTATAAATGGAACGAGTTCTACCCATGGCGCTCAGAATCGTGTTCGTGTCTAACGGTGTCAGGTTACCGGTGGCCAAAATCTCAACACAATTGCTTGTTTTGTTCCTGTTTACTGCCTTACAGTAACAAGTCCTAAAAAAAAAAAGAAATTTTAGTTGTTGGATACGTTCAGCACATTCCTCTGAATTAATAGAAAATCAGAGTGAGAAATACTTTGTTGATCCCCTGGGGCAGAATTGGTCCTGTTATGTTGGACTGACGAGTCTGAATGAATGAGGGCTCTTCTGTTTGTAGATGTAGATATCATCACGGAGCGCAATTTACTGAGATGTGTTCTTGAATTCAGTATTTCTATCTGTATATTTCAGGTGAAGAATTCACAATAGAAATCTT
Source organism: Urophycis floridana (assembly GCA_027123135.1). Classification (NCBI taxonomy): domain Eukaryota; kingdom Metazoa; phylum Chordata; class Actinopteri; order Gadiformes; family Phycidae; genus Urophycis; species Urophycis floridana. Next base: position 19,806,851 of record JAOPUI010000008.1, on the reverse strand, counting down.
TTGTGGTTGTTGTCAACTGTTTTTTCAAGGTCAAACCAGTAATGACATTGATTAATTGAAGACAATTGACCTGTAAAGGTTAGGTCTTCTGTTTGTTTAGTACTACGGGGTCTGCTGACTGGAATGGACTGTTCCAGCCTGCGGTTTCGTTCAGTCATTTAGTCTCAAAGTTGTGCCCCTTAGCCTCAGCCTGTGTGGTTGTTCAACTTGACTCCGATGGGGTGGGCCAGGGCAGCCTGCAGGCCTGCCTCCACAGGGGCCTGCCAGTGAATGAAAGATATCTCATTGCTGGTGGAAGGCGAGCAGCAGAAAGCCACAGAGCATAGGGGCTCTGGCGGTGATGCTGTCACAGTAACCTTGGTGCTATTTGAACTGCACGGCGTTACGCTGCGGAGGCACAGGATGGGCCGGCTTCCCACCGGTTTCAGTGCCCGAAAAGGTTGGTTTCATTTCAGACCAAATGGGGCGACTTCACTTCATTTGCTTGTTTGTTTTTCCCATGTAGCCTCTGTGGTTTTATGACTAGCGAGACACAAAGCGGGGTGTGTAGGAGAGGTCATCTGCAAGTAATGACATTTGGTAATGTGAGAAGCAATAGGATGAGTGCGCGTGTGTACCGTGGTTGCTGTTATGTCACGGGGGGGGGGGGTGTGCTTTGATGGTGCGCACGAGGACTGAAGAGAAAATAAGTCTCCAACAATATGCTCTGCTTCCAGAAGTAGGAAGCGAAGCAGAGGATCACACCTGGGGTATTACATGTTTGCCGTCACAGTATTTCCCCTGCAGCTTTTGATGCAGGTGCATATTGGCCTTCAGAAGGAATAAACACACTGTTTCACATAATCTAAGCAACAGTGTTGAATATAATGCATTATATAATCAGGGTTTTTTTGTGCTTAAGGGGAAGGGAATGAGTGGAGTAACAGGCTGGACATGTTATCGCAAGAAGTTTAATCTCAAGTGTACAAAGTTTGAAAGAGGAGAGTTAAGTCTAAAGTTCGTTGTGAACAGTATGGTGACTGTATACAGTATGGTGACTGTACCGGCGAGGCTGTGGGCATGAACTGAAAGCTACGTTTAGTAAATGTCTCTGTTGGTAGTGTAAGTTGTCTCTCGTATTGTAAATCTGCAGTGATGCCATTGTTTACCTCGAGTTAGCTGACTCAGATCACTCTCCATGTGACTTGTGCGTGTGTTGACCTCTGAAGGGCAGCACTCCTGGCGTCTTGGACTATGGTTTTGACTATTGATAATCCAACAATATTGGGCGTCGGGAACAAAATACATGCAATGCAAAACATGCATGTAAAGCAGGTAAAGTAAAACTATTACACTAAGCTAACTTGAATATGTTAAACTATCTAAAATATATTATATTGATAGTGTCCTGTGATGCCATTCATTTACAAGCCAATATATTTCTGCTCATCTCAACGACTGGTTGGTCTGAAAATATAGACATTGGGGGGTCCTGTCTTCAAAGTAGATGTACAGAACTTTTCCCCAGGTTGCGTATTTCCATTTGCTGCTGTTGGTTGTTTGTGGTCTATCTGTGTAGTCGCTCATCTCGACACGGACAGGTGAGTCGTGGAGATTAGTACTGTGGACGCGTTTGGATGCTTTCTTTACTTGTTCTTTTGAGATGAAGGCCAGGTAGCAGTAGTGAACCGGGTAGCCGTGACGATAATACAACCACAATACCGCGTTGTCTCCCGTCCCGAACCCTTTGTGCTGTGCCCCTCAGGCCTAGCATGTCCGGCCTGCACCTGGTGAAGAAAGGACGGGAGCACCGCAAAATGGACCTGCAGCGGGACTTCACCGTGGCCTCCCCGGCCGAGTTCGTGACCCGCTTCGGTGGCAACCGGGTCATCGAGAAGGTAGAGCAGACCCGGCTCCACCTCCCTCGCTTCATCACCCCTGGTGCTTTGATGAATTCCTAACTAAACAGCCCGCGTTCCCGCTCTGTCCCTCCCGTGGCCCCCGCCGCAGGTGCTGATTGCCAACAACGGCATAGCGGCGGTGAAGTGCATGCGCTCCATCCGCCGGTGGTCCTACGAGATGTTCCGCAACGAGAGAACCATCCGCTTCGTCGTCATGGTTACGCCCGAAGACCTGAAGGCCAACGCAGGTAGGTGGCGATCAGCGGCGGCTCGCGCTCGTGTCTCACGGGTCACAAAGTACAGGTCTTTGGTGGTCTTTTTCCTTTTAAGCCTGGGAGTAACCGGCGCTTCTTGTGGTCTTCCTGGCAGAGTACATCAAAATGGCGGACCACTATGTCCCCGTGCCCGGGGGGGCCAACAATAACAACTACGCCAACGTGGAGCTCATCGTGGACATCGCCAAGAGAATCCCAGTCCAGGTAGCCCTCCTGCACGTGGTGAACCGTAACCGGTGTTGTTGGATGGAACAAATCCGTGTGTGAGTGTGTGGAGTCCAGCAGCGTGTGTCTGTGACCCCTCCCCACAGGCAGTGTGGGCTGGTTGGGGCCATGCCTCCGAGAACCCAAAACTACCAGAGCTGTTGGACAAGGCAGGGATCTCGTTCTTGGGTCAGTAAACAGCGCAGGCGTGGCATATGTTTCACGGTATATTATTCAGATTCATTTTGGTTTGGTGTGTCTCTGGGCGCTGGTTTCAAACGGTTGACCGGCGGTTCCGGTGCGGATTCGGTTCTGTTCAGGCCCGTCCAGTAAGGCGATGTGGGCGCTGGGGGACAAGGTGGCCTCCTCCATCGTGGCTCAGAGCGCCGATATTCCCACGCTGCCCTGGAGCGGATCAGGTGACGCAACACTTCTAACCACGTTTAACAACCACAAGACTAATTGCTATACAACACCACTCCCCCTGACTCCTCCGAGCCTGCGGGTGCTTCTGTGCCGTGACTGTGTTGTTTTTTGCGTGGTGGGGGTGCTAGGGCTGAGGGTGGACTGGACCGAGGAGAACCAGATCCGGGGTGACGTCATCAGTGTCCCCCCAGAGATCTATAAACACGGCTGTGTGCACGACGTGGACGATGGGCTGGCGGTAAGCTTGGAGGGGCTAAGCTACGTGTCTTTATGCGTTAGCGCTGTTTAGGTAAGGCCAGGAGATCCTGATGGGTCGGAGAAGTGTTTGATTTCGCTCCGTTTGGAGCTAAATCCAAACGGTCTCACACACACACACACAGGCGCAGTCATCCGGAGCAGATATTCCCACAGAGCATTTTACTCAATAATGGATGGCTGTCATTTCAGACCAATTCCACTGAATTTATAGCTCTTAAATATTACATATAGCTCCTTTTAGTAATATATATATATAATGTATAATAGCTCTTAAATCTTACCCAGAGCACCTTTTAATAATTCTAGTATATGCATGATAGATTTTTAAATCTTACCTTCACCACCTTTTAATAATACTAGTATATATAACAGATCTTAAATCTTTCCTAGAGCACTTGGATTTCAGCCTGTAGACATAGTTTTTTGGTGTGAATGTTCTCCCAGGGGGCGGAGAAGATCGGTTATCCTGTTGTCATCAAGGCCTCGGAGGGGGGTGGAGGGAAAGGCATCCGCAAGGTGGAGAGCGTGGAGGACTTCCACAACCTCTTCAGACAGGTTTGTCTCACGAGGGCCATGCTCAGGGGTCTGCTTGTTGTGACAATTGTGCAAAAGAAACTAAGAAACAACAGGGGGACATAAACCTCTCTAAATAAATAAATACAATATACTGTATAGACAAAGAATCACAAATAATGAAGACTGAATGGACGTCAGGGTAACCGCATGCTAACTGTCTTGTTGTGTGCTTGCTGCGTGCGTCTTGCTGTGTTAACGCCAGAGCGTGCGTGTTCTCGCATCCGGGGTACTTAGGTTCAGGCCGAGGTTCCCGGCTCCCCCATCATCATCATGCAGCTGGCCCAGCACGCCCGCCACCTGGAGGTGCAGATCCTGGCCGACCAGTACGGCAACGCCATCTCCCTGTTCGGGAGGGACTGCTCCATCCAGAGGAGACACCAGAAGATCATAGAGGAGGCCCCCGCAACCATAGCCGCCTCCTCAACGTTTGACCAGATGGAGCATGTGAGTTTCAAGTTACATTGATATTTTTTGACATCAGAGAACAACAAGTAGAAGTCATTAAGCCAGCCATCCCTTTTTTTTTAACCTCTGGTCACTCAAGGCGCTTTACATTTAGTGCCTCACAGGCACTAATTGTAAGGGGTCAACCGTGTGACACGGGGATGGAACCAGCAACCTTCTGGTTGCCAGAAGACCTGCAGTTCTCCCAAACTGACCCCCTGTCCCTCTGCGTGTGTGCCAGTACGCGGTGCGCCTGGCCAAGATGGTGGGCTACGTCAGCGCCGGCACGGTGGAGTACCTCTTCTCAGAGGATGGGAGCTTCCACTTCCTGGAGCTGAACCCCCGCCTTCAGGTGGAGCACCCCTGCACGGAGATGATCGCAGATGTCAACCTGCCAGCCGCCCAGCTCCAGGTAGGCCCCACCTGGAACACTCCTGGTCCAGTGCAGTCAATCCCTCCAGTCTCCTTTTAATGCTCTCCACTCTGCGCGTGCTTCAGAAATCCAGTAACTCCAAATGTTGTGTGTGTGTGTGTGTGTGTGTGTGTGTGTGTGTGTGTGTGTGTGTGTGTGTGTGTGTGTGACATATCTACAAGTATCCTTGGAGTGTATGGACCCACACACACGGGCGTCGGTGTCAAAGGACACTAGTTTAGATGTTGTGTCTCTGGTGTTCCCTGGTTCCAGATTGCCATGGGGATCCCGCTCTACAGGATCAAGGACGTCCGCCTGCTGTACGGCGAGGCTCCGTGGGGGGACTCCTTGATCAACTTTGAGGCCTCAGACTGCGTCCCCTCCCCCAGAGGACATGTCATAGCTGCACGGATCACCAGTGAAAACCCAGATGAGGTGGGCCCAGGATTAGTAAATAGGGTTCTAGTAGAGTAATAGGATGAGCTCGAGAAGCTCCAGACTAATGTCCATTTGGGAATTGCTCTGGCGATGTAAGGCTAACCTGGTGCTAACCACTTGCATACTCCAGTTGTAATTTTGTGTCGATTGTTCTCAGTCTTACTTGTTAGTCACGGTAGACTCTCTGCTCGATGGCTGAATGCAACCATAATATTATCATTCAAGTCATTTGTTTATTTTTGGGGTATTTCCGTGGAGCTCTGACCTGTGCTTCTTGCTCTTCCTTGGGTAGGGTTTCAAGCCCAGCTCCGGCACGGTGCAGGAGCTGAACTTCCGCAGCAGTAAGAACGTGTGGGGCTACTTCAGCGTGGGGGCCGCCGGCGGTCTGCACGAGTTCGCAGACTCCCAGTTTGGACACTGCTTCTCCTGGGGGGAGAATCGAGAGGAGGCCATCTCGTGCGTTGGTTCTTCAGTTCCTCAGTTGGGATGGGGAGCACTAGAAGTTAGTGTTAGTGCAGAAGGTAGCAGTAGAAGTTAGACGTGTTGGTGCAGAAGGTAGCAGTAGAAGTTAGAAGTGTTAGTGTAGAAGGTAGCAGTAGATGTTAGACATGTTGGTGCAGAAGGTAGCAGTAGAAGTTAGACGTGTTGGTGCGGAGGGTAGCAGTACAAGTAGCTACTACTAATTAATAACATGCAATACCTGGACCTCATGGGAAAGTGACCACACTGCTGCAGGCACTCATAACACTAAGAAAGTATTTAATCTTACAATGTGGCTAATCCTATAACTGGCCAAAAATAAACCATTTGAAATTTTTGCATTGAGTTTGTGTTAATGAAAACTAAAGCAGCATTCTATTATCTGTGAATGTTATTGGAATCAATGTTTTTGTTCTTACAAAGAGCTAGCACAGCGTTTTTATTATTGTTGTTTTCGGCCTGTGTTTGGTCTGCTGGTTCATCAGCCTGTAAAAGCCCAACGTGTTGCTGTGCTCCAGGAACATGGTGGTGGCCCTGAAGGAGCTGTCCATCCGTGGAGACTTCAGGACCACCGTGGAGTACCTCATCAAGCTGCTGGAGACCGAGAGCTTCAGGAACAACGACATCGACACGGGCTGGCTGGACCTTCTCATAGCAGAGAAAGTGCAGGTAGCGGAGGGGCCGTGTGGGGAGATGTTCGTCTGTAATGTCTGAATGAACATGGAATCACCAGAGACTGGTTCTTCTATGAGGTTGTGTTGGTTCATTTTTCAACAACTAAAAAAGGATTTGCAATGGCTTGTCCTTTTGTGTGTTTCATCGTGGCACATAAACACAATATAAATGCCATATAAACTCAAAATGTGATTTCTGCCACCCGTTGTTGTTACTCAAGTGTTCTGGCATTCAGGGTGCGGCATGTAAAACATTCACTGTGTATCTATGTAATCTCTATGTATCTATGCAAAAACGACACCAACTCGCTATGTAATCTCTATGTAGCAACAACACCAGCTCTATGTGACCTCTGTGTATCTATGTAGAAACAACACCACCTCTATGTCATCTCTATGTAGAAACAACACCAGCTCTATGTCATCTCTATGTAGAAACAACACCACTTCTATGTCATCTCTATGTAGAAACAACACCACCACTATGTCATCTCTATGTAGAAATAACACCAGCTCTATGTCATCTCTATGTAGAAACAACACCACTTCTATGTAATCTCTATGTAGAAACAACACCACTTCTATGTAATCTCTATGTAGAAACAACACCACCTCTATGTCATCTCTATGTAGAAACAACACCAGCTCTATGTCATCTCTCTGTAGAAACGACACCACCTCTATGTCATCTCTATGTAGAAACAACACCAGCTCTATGTCATCTCTATGGAGAAACAACACCGTCTCTATTTCACCACTCGTTGTGCTGCAGGCGGAGAGGCCGGACACCATGCTGGGGGTGGTTTGCGGGGCGCTGCACGTGGCCGACGCCAGCTTCAGGAAGAGCATGTCGGACTTCCTGCATTCCCTGGAGAGGTGAAGCTCCCGCACAAACACAACCATGTCAGTCATGATGTGCTGTACGGGATTCACACAGCGGCAGCTCCTTCATTATAGCACTGAGGAGGAAAATACACTCAATACACTCATGATGAGTTCAGATGCCTGATCAATGCTTTCCCCGCTCCGTACCTTAACCAGGGGCCAGGTGTTGCCGGCAGCCAGTCTGCTGAACTCTGTGAGTGTGGAGCTGATCTATGAAGGGGTCAAGTTTGGCCTGACGGTGAGTCGTTGCGCTCCTCTCCGGTATCGGGGATGTAATTACAGTGACTCGGATGTCCTTGAGTTGTCAGTCTAATTACACTCTAATTACAGTCTAATTACAGTCTAATTGCTGTGTACGAGCACAACATCCAGAAACTCGCACTGTCGCCCCTTCCATTATGTATCGCTGGAGATCATGTGAAAAAGTATTTTTTAAAAGAAGCTGGCAGCGGCTTGTAGCGACGCAGGTTCGATTCCCATCCTCAGTGCTCGGCTGGCGTTCCCTTTATCATTCAACACACCCTCCGCTCCTGGCCGTAAAGACACAGAATGCTCATAAATGATCAATAACCTCGCCTTTACCTTAACTTGTGTATTTTTTTATTATAGTACTTTTACTTTTACTGTCACTTGAGGTGGATGTGTCGGTGCTCTTTCTGCCTCGCTGACCTGCCGACCTTTGACCCCCGCCAGGTCGCCCGCCAGTCCCCGACCACGTACGTCCTCATCATGAACGACACGGACATCGAGATCGACGTGCACAGGCTGAGCGACGGGGGGCTCCTGCTGTCCTACGACGGCAACAGCCACACCACATACATGAAGGAGGAGGTGGACAGGTACCAGACCGCGTGGTGGTGGGGGGGCGGGGCCCGGCTCGAAGGGGGCGTGGCCCGGCTGGAATGGCTTGGGCGTCTGTTGACCGTTATCAGTTGGTAAACTTTGTCTTTAAGATTAGATGGGAGTGTTTTGATCACAGACAGGACATATTGAAACGTTTCTGGAAACGTGGAACTCTTTTAACATGCTTTTGATGCTTTTATCCAAAGCGACTTACAAAAAGTACATTTGTCAGAAGAAGGTGAAATATTTGCTTTCTTGCTGTTAATACAGCAAGAAAGGAGAGGGGGGGGGGTAGTAGAGGATGGATGTCATGC
>JAOPUI010000008.1:19783548-19794671 GCA_027123135.1 Urophycis floridana | reverse complement strand
TGAAGATACATAAGTTCATTGCTCAGATAGACCATTCTTTCAATTTCAACTGCCATGTTTGTGCGTCTCGAGCGACTCGAGCGACTTGAGCGTCTCAAGCGCAAGCTTGCGGCATTGTCATGGCAACCGAATGTCATCCCGAGTGTGGGTGTAAGAGGGCCCATGTTCAAATCCTGGACGAGCCCACAGGTTCACTATACCAAATTGTCTTTTCTGCTTTCACAACCATTTTAGAAAGGTTCAATGGAAACTACTTCAGGGTTCAAAATTAACACGCGCCACGAGCCAATGAAAATTTGACTTTTATTCATCAGTCCTCCAAAATCTACTGAAAAGCATCACCCAAACCCCGCTATGTTCTTAGATGGCTTCCATCATCCAAATCGATTCTGTCTAATCATCATCCGCAGCAACTGCCTCATTGGTCTAGAGGTATGATTCTCGCTTTGGGTGCGAGAGGTCCCGGGATCAAATCCCGGATTAGCCCAAAGCCTAACCATGCATAAGCATGGGTGCCTGTAAAATGCTGAAAAACCAAATGCCACAAATTCCAACTTTGTTGAAAATTGTATTTTCTGCTTTTACAACCATTTCAGTAAACTTCAATGGAAACTACTAGAGATTATAGAATCGACCTTCCCTCATCAGTCCCCTAAAATGTACCAAAAAGCATCTTCCCAACCCGTCTATACTGCTAGAGGGCTTTCATCAACCAAATAGATTCTGTCTGATCATCATCCACACCAACTGGCTCATTTATCTAGGGGTATGATTCTCACTCCGGGTGCTAGAGGTCCCGGGTTCAAATCCCGGATGATCCCAGAGCACGTCTCTAGTGGCTAATGGCTACGGAAATAAATCACCAGATTGAAAAGGGTATACATCATTAAGGGTATACACCTTATTCTTACCTGAAACAACTCGCTGACATTTAGTGAAAAGTACTGGTTGGGTCCAAATCAACATCATCCCATGCAGAAACATTTCAGCGATTGGCCACATCTTGAGAATGTTCAGCAAAACCTTATATTCTCCTTTTTGGCTTTCAGCTAACTAATACAGAAACCTTACCAAGCATGAGATTTTTGTCTACACATCACACTGAACCACTTGCTCATTGGTCGAGGGGTATGATGCTTGCATAGGGTGCGAGAGGTCCTGGGTTCAAATTCCAGACAAGCCCGCATCTTAGAAAGAAATGTGCCACATGTAACCAAGGTCAAACAAGCTAGTTGCAAAGCTACCAAGACAGACAAACAGACAGACTTTATTGATCCCTGAGGGAAATTGTCTTTGTGACAAAACTCCAGTAGAAATGTACAAAAATGTACAAATATAATGTAACCTATGTAATAAATATAATGTAACCTATGTAATAAAGTATATAAAAATGTACATAAAGAAATGATAATATACATAAATGTACATACATCCAGGCATACACTACAAGGTAATAGCATACACTAGGATGTAGCATGTCGGATTTTCGTAAAAACCAGTAGTGAGATGACCAGATGCAGAGATGACCAGATGACCAGTTGTGTAGTAACACTTGCGTTGCCTGCTGCATTGCCTGTGTGCAAAAAACGACTGAAATAACCGCGTTCAAACAAAAAGTAAAAGGTGAGGCATGAGCACAAGCCTGAGCCAGCTGTGTGTGTGTCGCCGCTCTCGCAGCTGAAGCAGTGGGTGTCCACGCTGATGAAGACCCTGAGGGACCCCTCCCTGCCGCTCCTGGAGCTCCAGGAGATCATGACCAGCGTGTCGGGCCGCGTCCCCTCCACCGTGGAGAAGGCCGTCCGCAAAGTGATGGCGCAGTACGCCAGCAACATCACCTCGGTGCTGTGCCAGTTCCCCAGCCAGAGGGTGAGCTGCCACTGGGGCAGCCTGGCCCTGGAGGCCCTGGCGCCACGCACACAACAAGCTGTCATAATGTATGCGTATACAGTAGATTAAATATACATGACTATCTAGAAGGTGGCGCCCCATGAAATGCTGAGCTATTGCAGTCCCCCAACCTCCAGATGTGTTTCCCTCATCAGAGAACGTATCACTAACTGATGATGCAGACTGAACGGCGTTCCAGGAGCCTTGATTCATATTATCTGTGTACATGTAACATGGGGATGCTAGATCTGGAGGAGGGCCTGTGAGGGCTTTGCTAAGCTCGGCGAAGCTAAGCTAAGCTAACTAACTCTTGTCCTCTTCCAGATCGCTAACGTTCTAGACAGCCACGCGGCCACGCTGCAGAGGAAGGCCGACCGAGAGGTGTTCTTCATGAACACTCAGAGTATTGTGCAGCTGGTGCAGAGGTCCGTTGTCTAGTCTTGTCTCCTTCCGCAGGACGCTGTCTCGTCCTTCCTGATGCCAGTGCACTGCATTGACTGTGTGTGTGTGTGCGTGTGCGTGCGTGCGTGCTTGCGTCCCTCCCTGTGTGTGTGTGTGTCTCCAGGTACCGCAGTGGGATTCGGGGCTACATGAAGTCTGTGGTGCTGGGCCTGCTGAAGCGCTACCTTCAGGTGGAGATGCAGTTTCAGCACGGTGAAGCATCCATTGTGTTACACTATATGCACGTTAAGCTATGGAGCCGCCTTCATCCAAAGCACAACACGATTCATCGTTAACAATGGGGCCCCTCCTCTCTATCTCTCACCAACAGCGCACTATGACAAGTGTGTGATCAACCTGAGGGAGAAACACAAACCTGACATGACTCCCGTGCTGGAGTCCATCTTCTCTCACGCACAGGTCTCCAAGAAGAACATCCTGGTCATCATGCTCATAGTAAGGCACACAGACGCCCCTCAACACAGAGATGCTCTGAGTGAAACACACAAATACCCTCAATACATAGACACATAAATACTAATAGTTAGGTGTATCTGTACATAAACACAGTGTTCATAGTAAAGTCATGATAGATGTCTCACTAATAGTAAGGCTTTTGTCGATGTCATCATCATTACTTCAACACAGTTTCTGTGAAGTCCAAACAGAAAAGCCATGTTGACAGTTGGTATTCTCTGGCGTTTTGCAGGACCAGCTCTGTGGGAGGGACTCCACGTTGGCCGACGAGCTCATGGTGATCCTGGATGAGTTCACACAGCTCAGCAAGATGGAGAACTCCAAGGTGGCGCTGAGAGCCAGACAGGTGAGGCCGCTCAGCACCTCGGAGCGGAGGGATGTCACACGGTCAGAACCGGACACCCTGGCGGCTTAAAGCACCCCGCCGAGTCAGGGTGACCCAGACGCGCAGACCCAACGACGTGCTTTTGAATGTTTGTGTAACCACTCGCTTCCAAAAGGACCCGGGTCTAGCTGCGGCAGCAGTAGCTCAGTGGGCAGGGCGGGTGGTCCACTAACCAGAGGGTCGGTGGTTCGATCCCCACCTCCAACTGTCCATATGTCGAACCCCACAAATGTACTGATTGTAAGTCGCTTTGGACAAAAGCGTCTGCTAAATATAATGTAAATGTAAAATTAGTTGGACACAGAGCCCAGTTACACACTGTGCTCACATCACGTCTCTAAACGATAAGATTCCAGTTACTGTTTGTGTTGCGCTACAAATGTGTGGTGAAACGAGCAGATAAACTTTAGCCTTGAAGGAAGATAATTCTACCCTAAGAGCGTTTGACTCACGTGGATACATTGCTGTTTATTTCAGCAGAAGACGTATTATATACTGACTGCAGGCTCAGCAGCCTTTCAACAGTGTTAGTTGCCAGTAATAGATGACGCCATATTTTCAGTAGCTTTTGTCATAAATGTTGTATTAAGTGTAGAGGAAATGTGTTTGTCTTGTTTGGCAGGTGCTGATCGCCTCCCACCTGCCGTCCTACGAGCTGCGACACAACCAGGTGGAGTCCATCTTCCTGTCGGCCATCGACATGTACGGACACCAGTTCTGCCCCGAGAACCTCAAGGTCAGTCTGACAGGACAGACGTTGAGACAAGCATGGGAGGAACACGCGCTGAATCTTGAGTACTTATGCTTACTAATCTCTTTTTGATTCTTATGAATCCCTGGGTGTCTTTCACCCAGGGACACTCACGTTTGCCGTGTAATTATAAAGCACCTTGCTGATGTTTTGTTTGTTCATTGCAGAAACTCATCATCTCGGAGACCTCCATATTTGATGTGTTGCCCAATTTCTTCTACCACTCAAACCAGGTCGTCTGTATGGCTGCCCTGGAGGTAGGAACCAAGCGCGCTGTGATTATGCTTTGCGCCTAATGTACATTAATATTTATGTTTTAAAATATGGATATTCATTTCATTCAGAGCTATTGAATAAATGATGAAACATGTATTCATAATTTATTTATCATGTTGTGTGTATGCATTTATACTATAATATTTATACCTAATATTCATATTTTATGAATTTGTCCAATATGTTGTCTGTTGCTGATCAATAAGAAATAAGAAAGAAATCAAAGTGTGCCTAGGAGCCCCTGGGAGGCCAGTACAATATTAATGATGACGCTAAATGATAATGCTGTAACATCGGTCCGCAGGGAAGCCTGTCTGGCTTGCCCGCCTGTCCCCCTTCAGGTGTCCGTAGCCACGCTGCCACCTCACCCCTCCACTGTCCCCCCCCCCCCCAGGTGTACGTACGGCGGGGGTACATCGCCTACGAGCTGAACAGCCTGCAGCACTACCAGCTGCAGGACGGGACCTGCGCCGTGGACTTCCAGTTCATGTTGCCCTCGTCTCATCCCAACAGGTGACTGACTCACTGTTGTTGTTGTTGTGATCGTTATTATCATGCCACAGAGGAGTGTAAATGCAGATACTTATTCTATCGCTCATGTATTCATACTTTATATTTCCTGGCTTTTTGGAGTGATGTTTTATTGTGTGCTGTAAAACATCAACGTGGACTTGTTCAACACTGTGAACAGTCCATCTCCCTATCTCACACTCACACATTTTGACCTGTATTTCTTTTCTGTATATTATATTTCACTTCTTAAAAGAGGTGTGTGATGATGTGAGTCCCTTTAAACCGATTCACCCCCCTCAACCTAGCGTCAAATGTATTCGTCAGAGTGGATGGCCAACGAGGTCAATAAGGCCCAACCATGGCTCTCTATGCATTCTCCTCCCTGATTTCCTGGACACAGGTCCTCTGGAGTATGGCTCCCGTCATGACTCTTAACTGTGTACGGTTAACATTGTGGACATGAATGTGGCTGTGTAACAGCAGGCCCCCCCTGTGACTTTAACATTAATACATGACATTAATATATACTATTAATGACCCCTTAACGAGGTGGAACTGAAAGTGTGTTCGCCCACTGCTAACGGTGCCCACCTGTCGATGGTCTTATTTCAGAGGGAGCAGCCCTACTCTGAACAGGTAGAGTAACGCTTCTCCCTGCCAGCCCAGACACACGCATGCAGGATGCTCTGCTACTCCTCCCCCTCCTCCTCCTCCTCCTCCTCCCCCCCCTCCTCTCTGTCTAAATGCTAGTGCTTGCCTGAAGAGACCATGCTTCTGAGCCGCACGGCTTCCCCCCTTGCTGAATGAGTGAGACGCGGCGTCCTGAACGGAAAGCTTTGTTCAGGACGGTTTCCTTTTGAGGTGCTTCTTGACCGCAGCTGTTGTCTGTTTGGAATGAAACGCCTGCCCATCTTGTTTTAGATTTAGAGTTTTGGCCTAGTTTAGTAAAAAAAAACTTTTATTTTGACTGTTTTTATTTCATGTTGCTTTTCGAGGTAAGCTAACAAGTCCTCTTGATTTGCCTTTTAAATCATTGTTGCGTTTACTTAAAATGATGTCATTTAAAATATTTTTTTTATTCTTGTTATATTTGATCCTACTGAGCCAATAATGCAAATTTGACCTTTTTAGAGGCACACTTCAAACTTGCTTCCTCATGACCCTCATGAAATATAAATGCCTAATGGTAATCACTAGTGCTAAATGAGGAGAAACCGCTGCTGAATGGAGAGAATGTACACGCCAGCCATGTCATCAGACTTCCAATCAAGCTGTTCCTGATTCCCCAGCCCTTTATGACGCACATGACAAAATCTAAAGAAATTCACCTAGACGGCTCTGCTTTAACCAAAGACATCATTATCATTGTGTGACGTGCATTTCCTGATACCTTGAGACAAAACAAACACACATAGAAAATGCAGATTCAAACACAATTGTTCTGACAAACATTCAGATCCAAACCTCTCATGTGACAAACTGAGTCTCTCACTCTCTCACTCTCTGTCTCTCTCACTCTCTGTCTCTCTCACTCTCTCTCTCTCCCTCCCTCTCTCGTCTGTCTGCTGCCTCCCCTGGCTGACCGGCTGCGTGGTTCTGCTTGGCTGTGTTCTGCTGACAGGGTGGCCGTCCCGGTGAACAGCGCCAGCCAGTTAGAGATGAGGCGCGGCAGCGAGCTGTTCCTGGAGGGGGCGCTGTCGCCCCCCTGCCAGCGCATGGGCGCCATGGCGGCCTTCCACTGCTTTGAGGACTTCAAGAGGTACACGCTCACTCACTCATTCACTCACTCACTCACTCACTCACTCACTCACTCACTCACTCACTCACTCACTCACTCACTCACTTATTCATTCACTCGCTCATTGACACTCTCACGCATAATAACCAATAAATTGATTCACTTGTTCACTCATTCACTTACTCATTCACGCTCACTCACTTGTTCACTCACCCGCTTATTCATTCACTCACTCATTCACGCTCACTCGCACATTCACTCACTCACTCATATTCACCAATTAATTGGTTCACTCACTCACTGATTCATTAACTCACTCGTTCACTCTCTCACTCGTATTCACCAATTCATTGATTCACTTGTTCACTTACTTACACACCCACAGTTTGTTATGGTATGTATTATCTAAAGGGTTAATGGCAGCATCAATAGTGAGCACAGCTGAATTTCCTTTCATTTGTTGTGTTTATGAAATGACAGGAATATCGATGAGATCATCTCCAGCTTCTCGAAGTCTTTCATGGAGAGTCCGCTGTTCCTGGAGGGCTGCTCCAGCCTCTACGATGAGGACAACAACAAGGTCAGGCTGTGTTGTGATAGGAGGGTTTCAGTCATGTGATCTGAAGTTCCACACAAGAAGTTCCCAGAAGCCAGCCTTCTTGGTACTTGGTGTCTAACTGGTTGATGGGGGGGTATTGATGTATGGATGGATGAGGAGGAGGAAGAAATGCATAAAAGAAAAAAGAAACCACAATATACAAGTGCAGGTGTAGTAAGAGCAACAGGTGGCCCCGTGGAGTGATTCACCGGAGTGGAGGCTCTGTCTCAGTCAGCAACCCAACGTAACGTGTTGGGATGCTGATGCTGATGCTGATGCTGATGCTGATGCCGTCTCCCCACTCTTGTCCACAGAGCATGCAGGGGAACCCCATCCACATCATCAACGTGTCCATCCAGTCAGCGGACACGGAGCATGACGAAGCCCTGGTGACGGAGCTCACCGCCTACACCCAGTCTAAGGTGCAGACCCCCCTCTGAGCGCCTGCCTGGCCCTCATGGCCTGGTCACCCTTGAAATAAAGATCTTAAATGTCATTGTGTTCTCTACCTGAATAAGTTAAAGGTTAAGTTAAAGGAAATCCAAATCTATGTATATATCAAAGTATAAAATGTACAGGGAATTCATCTTGGTTACAGGTCTCATTCAGTGGTGGAAGTTAGTTCAGTTTAGTTCCAGTCCACTGTATCTGATGTCTCTGTCCATGGCTGTGGAATGGGACATTATAAGAGATATATACTCTGTCTTCACAGAAAGCACTGCTCTTTGAGTATGGGATCAGGAGAATCACCTTTTTGATTGCTCAGAAGGTATGGAGTTTTTTTTTACTGACCATCTAAGACTAAGGTGTTGATGCATAACATACAAGTAAATAACATAAGTATACAACACATACATATTTCTTTAAACTGTAAAATACACATTAATAAGCAGGTGGGTCAAGTGCTTTGAGTGCAGCAGCTTTTACTCTGGGACTAAACGGCTAACCTGTATCTGTTTAACCTATACCTGTATTATCTAGATAATGTGTATTTATTAGCATTTTATGTGTATTATTTGTTAGTTTATCCTGACGACAAATTCACATTTACTCTATGCTGACCTTCTATTGCTTATGTTCACTGACACTCTCTCCTCTCCTTGCTGATTGCTACTGTGGCATTTTGTAACAGAGGGAATTCCCGAAGTTCTTCACGTTCAGAGCCAGAGATGGGGTAAGATCCGATTCCTCCTGTCAGACAGTAAAACCTAAGCTATGGGTGGAGCTATCCTCTAGGGGTCCTCAATCGTGGGGTCCCCCAGGGGGTCAAGGTGTGACCGCTGTGCACATCAGGGTCGTGGGACACTGTGGACGTGTAAAGCCGCAGATATTTGACGGTGGAGAGCTCTGGTTAAGGCCTCGTCTGTACAAAGCTCTCAAGTTTCTCGGCTTCATTTTAATCCGGTTTGCTTTGACTGCATTGTTTTTATCTGCATCATTCTCCCCTGCATTCTCTACTTGGTTATATCTGTTTGTTGTTGTGTATAAAGACCTTGAAGCAGTGTGATTGAAGCAAACCATGCGCTCCCCTTCCTCAGTTCCACGAGGACCGGATCTACCGGAACCTGGAGCCGGCCCTGGCCTTCCAGCTGGAGCTGAACCGCATGAGGAACTTTGAGCTGATGGCCGTGCCCTGCGCCAACCACAAGATGCACCTGTACCTGGGCGCGGCCCGCGTGCAGCAGGGCGCCGAGGTCACCGACTACCGCTTCTTCATCCGCGCCATCATCCGCCACTCCGACCTCGTCACCAAGGTGGGAGTCCCGCGCGCCGAGAGGCCGCGTGTTCGAAACCCGAAGGACCTCGAGCAAGGCTCGCTCTGCCCCTAGCTGCTCCTTATGATATAAAGTTCAGCTTCTTTTGGAAAAGAAATTCTGCTAAAATGACTGAATGGTAAAAACGTCAAATATACGTTTCATTTCATGTTATATTTTCTTTATAGTTATAACTAAAGTAAAGTACAATCAGTATGTGTTCTGCTTTCATTCTGGTTTATGGTGTTCATTCTCCAGTGCATTCCTCCTTCACTGTGTTCTCTCTTCTTCTCCCCTGTCCAGGAAGCTTCCTTTGAGTACCTGCAGAACGAGGGAGAGCGCCTCCTGCTGGAGGCCATGGATGAGCTGGAGGTGGCCTTCAGCCACACCACCATCCACCGCACGGACTGCAACCACATCTTCCTCAACTTCGTGCCCACCGTCATCATGGACCCGTCCAAAGTGAGTCACACTTCGCCACAGCTCTGCGTTTCTCCTGGATCAGTGAGAGGGGGTCCCATCGCGGGTCACTCCTAACTCGCGACCCTCTTTGTCTCCCTCCACCCTCGTCACGTCTCTGTCCTCCTCTTTTTCATGTCCCCACCAGATCGAGGAGTCGGTGCGTTCCATGGTGATGCGGTACGGCAGCCGGCTGTGGAAGCTGCGGGTGATGCAGGCCGAGCTGAAGATCAACATCCGGCTGACGCCCACCGGCCACCAGGTCCCCATCCGCCTGTTCCTCACCAACGAGTCGGGCTACTACCTGGACATCAGCCTGTACAAGGAGGTCACCGAGCCCTGCTCCGGACAGGTGAGACGCCCAGGAGCTCAGAGGAGCATAACATATGTGTCGGATCATGGAATCCAAGGACACAAGTTGCCAACACAACATTTGCGCAATTCAACAAAGAAGTGATTTTTTTTTCAAAATAAGTGATTTTTGTTTTTTTTTGCAAAATCTGTTAGTTGAGATCACAGAGAAGCCTCTCCATGTTTCAGATAACAGTATTGGTTTCTTTAAAAGCATATTTTTGTGTTTGAAATCAGGTGTGCCCATAGTGAGAGCTGACAACTGCAAATCTTGAGGAGGCTTTTTCCCAGTTTTAGCTTTTGTGATGTGCCTACTTTCAAAGGGCCACAACTTCTCCAAATTATCAGATTTGCATGGGTTACATGCCACTGGAAAGCTTAGAAACTACACTTTCAGAATCTGTGAATAACTCAAAATGCCCCAGGGACAACTTGTGTCCCTAGTTTCCATGACCTGACACATATTTGTAAAATATATGTTCAACCTGTGAACACTGACACAGCCACACACACATTATTTTTTCCTTTTCTTTTTCTTTCTTTCATTCATTCATTCATTCATTCATTCATTCATTCATTCATTGTCAATTCACAATGTCACCTCATTCAATATTACATTCACCCTTCGTTCATCATGTGTTGATGGCTGAGTTGTGTTGCACGGTGCCGGTAGCAAGCGGTGTTCCTGTCCATGTCTGCCCCCAGTGTGCGCTGCAAGAACGGCATGAACCACCTGAGAGACAAGGTGCCACACGTGGCTGACGGCCTGTGCCAGTATGCACACCAGTTCAACAACAAGGTCCTCATCTGCAAGGTAGCGCACGCACACACGCACGCATGCACACACACGCACACACACACACACACACACACACACACACACACACACTTATGCACACAGACACACGCACACACACGCACACACACGCACGCACGCACGCACACAAGTACACACACACACACATGGCTGGATTATTCCAGGTGTAGACAGTGCTGCCGTGCTTTTGTTGGCCAACCTAGTACCTCTGTGTTTGGTCATTACATCACCAGGCTAATCAGTGTTGAGCCAGTCAAATGTTTATCTAGAAAATGGTACAGGACTTTTACTGTCTGGGCCTGAGAGCTTCACTCTAGCATAGAGAAAAACATGTGGCAATCTGATGAGTACGCTCCTGTAATGAGCATGAGTACATGAGCACAGGAGCACATGAGCACTCCTATAATGAAAAAAAATTGTGTTTGTGTGTGTGTGTGTGTGTGTTTTATTGTTCTGTCTCTACCTCTAGAGATGCTACGAAGGAGGAAGAGAAGTGATTGTGGTGCCCAAGACTTCCTCTTCTGCAGACAACCCGTGGTTTGGACTGGCTAAATATGCCTGGTCCGGGTATGTGTGGGCACGCACGCACACACACACACACACACACACACACACACACACACACACACATACACACACACAAACACACACACACAAATTCCAGATGATCATTGAC
>JAOPUI010000008.1:19723540-19740332 GCA_027123135.1 Urophycis floridana | reverse complement strand
CCCCCCCCCCCCCCCCCCCCCCCCCCCCCCCCCCCCCCCCCCCCCCCCCCCCCCCCCCCCCCCCCCCCCGGAGCCACGCGTGACAGCGAATCAACAGACAAATAGATTGCAGTCACCAGTTGGCGTTTGTTCCACGTTTAGGCCGCGGATATCCTGCGGAAAATTCACATGCGCCTCCTGGTGAGGAAGTATGTGAGAGGGATCTCGCAGCCGAAGAAAGCACAAGTGAAGACCAAATCCATGTCACACCGTTATGGAGAAGCCCAACTAATCCTGCTTTTTTTCAAAATAATGTCTTTAATATGATAGTGGCTATAACTAAAATGAAAGATTGCTCATCATTACTGTGATTGCGTTGATATGGGTTAACCTTGCGCAGGCTCAATGAACACACATTTATTTCGTCCTTCAGCTCCAGATGAAGGTTGTGACCAGTGCAATCTTCAAAGGCAAGAAGGACAGCTATCCACAAAGCATCACTCAGACGTTCCTGGACACCCGCATCAGTGGGTGGAAACTTGAGACACACACACACACACAGTCCAGCGCACGGCCATTTTGTTTGTTCATCGACCGCTTGTTTAAGACCATGTCATATATTTCAGGTGAACAAGACATCAACATGAAGGTGCTGCAGATGATTCGTAACGAGCGTATAAAGGTACGCACCGATGTGTCAGCACACACACACGCACGCGTGGACTGAACAGCAATCTGGTGAGGAATGTTAAGTCCCAGCTGTGTCGGCTCTGGGTTTTCCCCTTCAGTACAGCGTGCCGGTGATAAAGTACGACAGGAAGGGCTTCAAGCCCAGGCCTCGGCAGCTGCTCCTGACCCAGAGTGCAGCCTACCTGGTGGAGGAGGCCAAGATCAAGCAGAGGGTTCTGTACACCTCTCTGAAAGGTTGTGGATCGGCTCAGCATGCTGTTTAGCTCCCTGTGCTCATAGTGTGGTCTTGTATTTGACGTATATTTTGTAACGTATGGAACGTCGTCCTCACCGCTTTCATTGCAGGCATCTCGGTCAGTAATCTCACTGATGACATCGTCGTGCTCCACATCACGTGTGAAGACCCCAAGCAGAAGGTATAACTGGAATCAGTTTGCATCTATTTAAAATAAAGTTAATGGTGCGTTTCAATAGTCATACATTCATGTATTTGCACATATAAACTGAATGATCTGTTCAATAGCCTATTTTGAATCCGTTAATGTCAAATTAATGTCTTTTATCAACCATGGAAAACATTGTTTTGCAAACTAGGTGAACATTTCTTAAAACTTCATATTCTGTGTGCCTTTTGCGCTCGTATATGGTCTGTTAGTTACCATGAAAACATGTTCAATGTCTTCATTTGTTGGCTGTTCAGGGCGACCTGGTGTTTCAGTGTGACCACCTGTTTGAGTTCTTGACCAAACTCAGCATGCTGGCCAACAAACAAAATGCCTTCCAGGTGGTCAAGGGCAGGTGAGTAGGCCGGCTTTCTGCGGATGCCTCCAGTACCGAACACAAGTCCCCGTCATTAATGTTTCATTAAATCCCTGTTTGCTCTGATACGCAGCATCACGATTGAAATACAGTCGGGGAAGCAGAGCGCCGTGGACTTTACCACGGGCCAGGAACCCATGGTGTACAAGGAGAAGAACGGCCACTTGATGGTGGTGAGTGGCACCCACGCCCTCTCTCTGAATGTCTGAGTCCGGGGGGGCCAAGTGGGACGAGGAACAATGTCTGTTGTTGGTCTCCGTCCTCGCAGGTGTCAACGAGGGCGCGGACGCGCTGATCTGGCTAAGATCAAGTCTGAAGCACACGAGACCTTCTGCATATTTCATCAGGAGACGGGAACGCGGCTCAGGACCGGAGCGACCGGTTTGCAGACCACCGACGCGTGCTGATCACCACCACGGCGCACCACTGCGGTCTGCGTGGCACCGCCGCTCGGACTGCTGTCAGTGCTCACAATAGGTTCACGTGCACTATGAGGGGGTGGGCTGTGGAGGACGGGCGTGTGTGTGTGTGTGTGTGCGCGTGTGTATGACGGTTCCTTTGTATTGCTGCGTCGAGCGGTTGGTGAATGTTTTCATACGAATTGTTTCCATTCAAAAATAAAGCTGGGACTAGCGAAAAAAAACCGTTGTAGAAATTTATTTGTGATAAAGAATGTATAAATATATCTAAAACATACATATGTTCACGTCTGTACAAGAGAGCTATAAGTAGTGTGATTGTGAGGGGGACATACTTAACACACCGTGTGCAACATACGGTACATTACATGATGGAGGGACAGCTCTAGTTTCGCTCCCCGGGGAAAGCTGTTGCAAGACAGGGTTCTCTTCCTTCGGGGATGTGCTCTCTGGTTACGGCCATTCATCTCCACCCCCGGCCTCCATCACTCAATCCTCCTCCAGCCGAACACGCAACACCTCAGGTCAGAGCTCACGTTGCCTCCTTTACTAAAAAAAAAAATGGCGTCCTTTCGTGGGATCACGGGAGTGGGGCTAATTAAAACCAAATGAGTGTCACGGTGAAGACACTGCTCGGAAAACAACGACTCCACCCCTGACATCAGAAGGGTATAAAAGAAATGTATATAAAAAGAAAAGAAATATGTTTGGATATGCCGTTAGGTATAGTTCGTGAAGACAGTGCTTTGCAGGATTTTTTTTTTTTTTTAAGACCAAACAGTGCCACCAAGCGGCCACTTCATGTACAACACCTGGTGTTGGCCGACAAAAACACAACACAATAATGCAAACAAAAAGAATTCACTTGATAAAAATGTTACGCATCTTGTTCGTCCGACTGCAATGTTTTAAAGACCACAAAAACAAAATTATGATAATGCATTAGTATTAAAAAAATGCGTGATTTGCATTACATTTTCTAAACGTCGTCTCTTGATTCGCCCCAAAACCGTCGCGTGAAGAGACAGCGGTCATGGAAAATGACAAACGCAAGTCATGTAGACAGAATAAAATAAAACAGCGTCATTATCAAACACGGTTGACAAGCAACTAACACGTAAAAAAAAAAGGAAAGAAAGAGAAAAGCCACACACACACACACACACACACTTCAGCACTACAAACCAGCTCCTCCTCCGCGGCGCCGGAGCGAAGTCCTCGTGCGAGTGGAAGGAGAGGCGATCGGTGAGATAAGGCACAAGCAAAGTCCAAAGGCCGCCTGAGGTCCGCTACGGGGTGGGGGGCGTAGGGGGGTGTGGCTGATGGGTTGGCTCGGTCCGGGTGGGGGGAGGGGGGGGGGCGTGCGAGGTCACTGGTGGTGGTGCGTGCGGTCGTCTGGCCGCTTGATGTGAATCCGCCGCACGCGCTCGATGCGGTCGCGCTCCTCGTCCTCGTCCAGGTGGTGGGAGCGGCCGGCGGCGCCGCCCGTGGCCTCCAGCAGGGCGTTGTCGGGCCCGCGGCCGTCCTGCGACTCGTACAGCAGGATGTTCAGGGTCTCCTCGTAGATCCGGGCCTCGGGGAACTCCACCTACACACGGGCCGGGTCAGACCGTGGCGCCATCAGAACACGCTGCCGCCGTGTTGGGCCGTGTTGGCCCCCCCCCCCCCCACGACCTCTCCCGGCCCCCGGGGGCCCTCTGTAGGTCAAGACGTTTTCTGCCACTGCATGCAGTGTGTTGCATCTGCCTTCCGCCTCTGACCCTTGACCCCTCACAGGTTAACGTTGTGATCTCTAAACCATAACCCACGTTTGAACCGTTTTCCTCTGACGGTCACTGAACCATAATATGGCATGTGAAGTGTTTTCGTCTCACCTTGGTCTGCTTCTTCTCCGTGGCGTAAACGATGGAGGTGCAGCACACCTCCGCGATCTTGCGGCCCTGGCCGTAGAAGGACCAGCAGCAGATCTCGTCCCCGATCACATCCTTGATGAAGAGCACGCGCCCGTTGAAGCGCAGAGACAGCTTGTCGAACAGCTCGATGTTCTTCAGCATGTTGTCATCCGAATTGCTGCGCAGGAAGCGAGGGGGGAGGGGGGGGGGGGGGTGTGAGTTCAGAGCGCTGTGACATTTGGTGCGTCTCTCGATATACAAGGCAAGGCTGGCGTCTTACCTGGTGTATGAATATTTGTTGTTGCTCCTGTTGTACAGAAGCTTGACTGTGGGCTGCGGAGACAATTTAAAACAGAGTCACGTGTGATGTGCGCCGCATTCACTTTCTTCTTTAAAAAATATACATAATCTTTAGACACAGTAGAGCTTATAGTGATGCCCACGTTCTTATTTGTTTAAAAAAAAAGTTGCATTGTTCTCCAAAATGAACGTGGAATGTCGATTTCACCACACAGTACCTTGTTAGACGTTGCAATGAGTCGCTGCTCTTCCTTTGGTGAAGTCACTAGAGGCACCTTACAAAACGGTTCATACGTGTCCTTGTTCTGCAAGACAAAACAGGAGGAAGATTGTTTTATTTGTTTCATGCAAACATGTAGAAGAGACGGCATTAGTGGAGTTATCATACCAGTCATTACAGAGTTAAACACTACGGATGGTACCTGCTGGAAATGTCCAACACCCTATTCACTCCACTATCCTGTCTCCATGCATTTCCTTCCAAATCAGATTTAAACCACTTTCAAACCTCACACCACAGTCTACAGCGAGCCAGAGTGTATCTGATAACAACAGCACTGTGGTGGTCTGCTCTGACACCAGATACTGCTGGTTAACACCTGCCTTTCCACAGGAAGTGCTGACAACTTTGCCTTCCTGGTGTGAAGCTTGACTGCGTTTTGTACTGTTAACTTTTGTATTGTCGTGTATGTTCCTGCCTTAGGTTATTGTAGTTTTTTACTTAACAGCCGTAGTGTGAACTGCGGCTGTTTGTGAGGCTCTGCTGCGTTCTCCGTGTGAGAGTCCAGCTGTACCTGCAGCGCGGCCGTGCACTCGTCAGCCAGGCCCTGCACCAGGTAGTACTTGGCCTCAGCCAGCAGCTCCTCGGTCTCCCTGCGAGTGTCAGGCAGGGGAACGGCTCCGTCCCGAAGGTAGTTCAGAATGGTCCCGAAGTGTTTCCCACAGCGATCGATCAAAATCCAACCTGGGGAGGGAGGGAGGGGGAATCATGTGACTTGATGACAGTTGCATCGACATCTTGTGTGCGTCTTTTAACTCTTCCCATGGCCGAGCTCTTATTAAAACATCCACACAATACATATCTACAGAGTCTGAAATGTTCTCCAGCAGCGACAATATCAACAATAAGATAAACACGCAGCAGGAAAAACACACCTTCACTGTCTGTCAGGACCTCCATCCTGCCGCTGAACATGGCCTTCAGCATGGTGTCCTGTTTGGTCAACGTCTGCATGGTGGTGTAGTACAGGGCGCCGCCCACGTTCAGCTTCACATACTTGGAGCTGGGACTAGACCCCTTGAAGGAAGTAGTCCGGGTTGTAGCTGCCGGCACTGCCGAGCTCACAACACTCTCACCTGACATCTCTTCCTGTGGAGGGTCAGAGGACAAGGCACACCTGTATCAGTGTCATCCAGGTACGATGCATTACAGCTCAATAACCCACAGTGAATAACCACCTCCAACACGGAACACTCTTTTCTTTCATCAGGAACATTAACTATTTAAACAGCTATATTTCACGTTGTAAGACTACTGTTATGTAGAATGGTTAAAATGAACTGCACCCAGGCTAACTGTTAGCACATAGCCATGACACCGAGGATGTGAATATGAGCTAATAAGTAGTAATCTAAATCATTGACGGGGTGGCGCACAACACCATCGCGTCCGTGCGGGTCGTTGTGGACGACATTATACGCGGTTAACGATGAGATTATGAGAATATTTACCATAGAACCTCGACAGACTTCGGGAGTTTAGCTCGCTAACCTTAGCCAGCTGACACCCACTTCCTTCCGGTCCCACGCTGCGCACTTAGAGGATGACGTCAATAGATCGCCTACGTTTAAAGGGACAGAACATAACTAGGTTTGTGTTTATACTGTTTATTGTCTTCTTGTATGACAATGTTCTGTTTGAGCGTGATTGTATCCCAATTGAAATTCAAAATGTTCAAGTGCTTCACGACAAAACAACCACAAGTGGAGAGGGAGCAGAGCAGCCATAGGAATGGTGAATATTTTCATATTCGTGGGGGTAGTAGAATAGTGTAGAAAGTAGATGCATCAGTTTTTAAAGTGTTTTCTAACGTTCGCAACAATAGTAGTAGCTCCATATAGTGATGTATACCCTCATAGAGCTTGATAAGAAAAGTGCAATAGTCTATGTAGATATAGGACAAACACATTAACTTGTCCCAAAAACGCAAACACTCCACCTGGACAATGTCGGACAGCAGTTTTATATTAGCTTTATATTAGCAGCTTTATGGTAGGTGTTACCTATAACAAGATCCGGCCTCTACGGCAGAATTGTAGAATCTCCCATCAGTTCCGCTCACCCCCCAATAAACTCTAAATAAATTCAACAATGAAGGACAATTCTTTTGACAAGAACATATACGCTATAATTAAAGGTGTATGGGTTTGTTTCACGTTTAGATGTTACTAATATATGTATATTTTCATCAAACATACAGAAAAGTCTACCCGGAATCATTGAATGCAACACCAGGGATTAATGGCCGCAGTCAATGGACAGAGCTGCTGTTATTGTTTACATCTCCATACGGTACGCTGTGAGTGTTTCTATGGCTTTCACCGACCAGAGCCTCGCCTTCCATATGAGAGATGCTATTCATTGTTTGGTGGTTCTTGTGATGTTACTTTTGTAAAACCATTTGGTGGTGACTTGCGACGGACTAGCTGTGTGTGCTAACTCAGCCTAGTGTCTGCTGTCGCCCGTCTGTCTAGATGTGATCAGTGGACCAGGGGTGTCGGCGTCCCCGTTAACGTGGATTTCAAGGACACACACATGATTAAGTAGCTACTGCGTCTCATGTGCCTCTGATTGGGATATATTGCAGGTAAACCATCGCTTGTGTGTGATGCACGACTGACACGCGCCAGTCGCCGAAACCCCCTCACATAATTGTGGTTGAGGACATGTTTTCTCCTGCGAGCGTGAAGACGTATCTGCTTTCTGTGTTTGTTCCATGTCTGTATTTCGTGTCGGTACCGGTAAGCAGGTTGCACGATGTTCAGTGCAACTCAGAGCTCCAAGTCGGAGTTCCTGGACAAAGCCAGGCAGGCGAGGGAGGAGCGGAAGGGGTACAAGGAGAAGGAGAGGTCAGCCACCCAGATCCAAGCCCTCATCCGCAGATTTCTGTGTCGCTGCAGACTACAAAAGCAAATACGGTTGGTTACCTAAAGCATTCATATGTCATTCAAGAGTCGATGTCAATGACAGGGCCATGATAACACCATAATAATCATACATCCTGTCAGCTAATAATAATTGCAAAATGTTTGCTGAGTATAGAACTTGTGTACTTTTTTATTATCACTAGGAAAGAGGTTGACGACTATTTCCAAGCCTCTGAAGCTGGGACAAAACGCAATGCACTATCCATTTTCAAAATTGCCCGAAAACTGTTATTTGTTTATTGTGCTGAGGATAAGTTGGTGAGTAATTACACTTTTTTTTTTTATAGGAATATGTAGCTAAAATGTTTTTTTGGCAAAGTAGCGCTGCATGTGTTTTTGACAAGGATGACTTGCCAAGCTGGATATTCATTTCTTCCTTTCACTGAGTTTTCTACTTTTTTCTACCTGTCTATTGCATGTGAAACATCTTGTGAAATGTGGTAATATCTAATAATGAAAAAAAATGTGTTCCCACTGCACAGCGTTTCGAGAAGCTTTGTCGGGCAATTCTGACCAGCATGGAAGTTGAAAATGAACCCAAGGTGCGTCAGGCTCTTCTGCTTCCACCCGTAGATGCTCACCTTGGACTGCCGATGACTGTTGCCTTTTACCTTCCAGGTCTGGTATGTGTCCTTGGCGCTCTCCAAAGACCTCACCATTCCGTGGATAAAACAGATTACAGATATTTTGTGGATCTGCTGTCAGCACCTCAAAAAGTTGAAGGTAAAATACTTGCATTGGGGAATAAAGCGGACGATCGAATCGAGTATGAACTTGATGGTTTCCACTCTGCTCTTCCTAGCCGGACATACTTCAAGATAACAAACTGGTGACACTGTACCTCAGTATGCTGGTCACCTTCACAGACAGCTCCACATGGAAGCTGGGGCGAGGGAAAGGTCAGTCTTCTTGTTGCCGTGGGGGGGGTTTGTGTGTGCATGGCTACAATCTTTTAACAATCCCCGGAGTCCGCTGGAACGCGACTGGGGAAGCAGCTTTTAGCTACAGTCATCCTACTGGCTGGAACGTCCTCCCTGAAGAGATTAAAAACATTAAATGAGTTGACCGTTTTAAAAAGCAGCTCAAAGACAGCTTTTTACTCTGTTGTTGTTGATGTTGTGGTTGATTGAACTTGCTGCGTATGGTGTGAAGCACATTGCGTTTACCCTGACATCACCAGACCAATTCGCAAATGTGTATCAGTCTGGAACCTCCTGGTTCATTTTGATTCCCGAGGTCCGTTATCAACAGGCGAGAACCAAGTAGACCTGCAACCAATCAGAGCACTGAGACGTGGGACACATTGGCGGCAGCCATCTTGGTTGTTTCCAGGGCGTTACTCGACCTCATTGAATCAAACCCTGCTGCATATTTGATAAACTGGCCCACCATATGCATCCCATATGCCAGAGCAAATAAAACACCAGCTTGCAGATTCGTCCGGTTCCCAGGCTCCATTGTGTGGCCTTTTGTGAGTGAATTGTGTTCTGTAAATAGTGAATAATACAATGTGCCTGACATTATGTCTGTCATCATCTCCGACATGATTTCCAGGAGAGACTATGAAGGCTGCGTTGCAGAGGATCTGTGAGAACGTCATGGGCCGGCTCAATCAGAAGGGCCTGTACCCCACGTTGCAGGTGCCTGGCGGTGGAGCCCACCGTTTTGTTCTGTACCAATCGACATTAGAGGATCTATGAGTCAAGAAAGGCGCATGAAAACACATGTCCCAGTAGTGCATTGGGCGTCCTTATTCCAGGCTCCTTCAACCTGATTATTATATTAACAAACCTTTTTGAGAATGCTGCTCTTTCTCAAAGCCACCCCATCTTAACCCCCCCCCCCCCCCTCCCCTTGTTGGTCCTGTGTAGATCCTGCTCACCAGTGGTTTGGCTCGCTCCAGACCCTCGTTCTCCAAGGGAACCCTGACGGCAATCTTCGCGTTGGCTTTGCGGTGAGACCATTGATAATGTGTTGAGATGAGAATGGGACTTGTGGTCCATATGCGTTCCACTGGATAACCGATCCATGTATATTTTTTTCATTGACTCTGTAATTGATTCTGGCTGTTTGCAGGCCGGTCGTTGCCGCCCACTTCTCTGACAACCTGCTGAGGTCGTTTCTCATTCACATCATGTCCGTTCCAGCAATCGTGTCTCATCTCAGTGTGCTAACTTCAGAGGTAAACATTGGTCTTGACTCTAAACAGGCCAGACATTTGTATGTCAATCAAACCCCTTAGATTAGCCTATAGCCTGCCTCTGATTGACTCTGACTCTACCTCTTCATTTGGACAGTCCATGGCCTCTATCCAAACTCATGACATGCTCCGCAAGTTCATCTTGTTCCTCAGCCGGGAGGAGCAGTGTCTGGACATCTGCGTGTGTCTGGAGGGGAGCCACACACTCTGCCTGCTGGGTAAGCGTGTGCATCGTGAGATGGTACATCTCAGCGATGGTGATGAGACTGCATACGCAGCGGGATCAGATGAGGTTTTTTTTTTCATCTCGACACAATCATCCAGATTGAGAAAACGGCTGTAGAATCTAGATGTTTGTATCTCACACACACACACACACACACACGGGTGTAACTCATGGAAACTACAGGTCCGGTTTGCAGCTACTGTCACGTCTTTCCTCTGCCGCAGGTAACCTGATTCACTTGGGCTTCCTGAATGAGAAGGTCCTCGAAGAAGAGGCCAACCACTTTGTGAAAGACCTGACGGACATGTTGTCCTACTGCCAGCGGTATGTCTCCCAGAAGAAATCCAACCTGACCCACTGGCACGCGGTTCTTGGCTGGTTCTCCCAGACTGTCGACTATGGGTGAGTGAGTCTTCAAATGCCTTATGAAGATGAAGCACATTTAGTTATTAGTACATGAATCATTTATTCAATACCAAGCACTTTATTTCACCACAAGCACATTGGCATCTTTATGCATCTTCTGATGACCGTGCAAACACAATTTGATTTAGTTTATTTGATTAATGTAGGTGTACATATAATGTATATATTGAAGTTATAAACACAGTTTACTTTAGTTTATTTAATTAATGTATTTGCATAGGTGTACATATAATGTATGTATTGAAGTTATTCTAATTTATATTTTTACTATTATTGTACTTTCATTCTCTTGTTTGATTGATCCTGCTGTAATACCAGATTGTCCCTTTGTGGATTATTAAAGCCTCATCTCTTAGCCTCTGCCTTGTATTCGGCTGTGCTCCCCAGTCTGAACGAGTCGATGCCTCTGGTGACCAAGCAGCTGCAGTATCTCTGGGGCGTCACCGTCATCCGCACACTGTTCAGCGACGTGCTCTCCAAGAAGCTGGAGAGCCAGGAGCCCACGCCTTCTGCCCAGCAGCCCAGCACATCACAGAACAACCTGCCAGTGAAGAGTGAGCGCACGTTTTCTGATTGGCGGAGTTCAAGGCTCCTCGATGAAACGCCCGGTCGCCAGGCAGATGCTGATGTTGCTGACTGTAGTGTGTGTGTGTGTGTGTGTGTATATCTCTGTGTGTGCGTGCATGTGTGTGTGTGTGTCAGTGTTAGGGTATTACTACTTGATCACACTTGGATAAACGTATCTGCGGCATGATAGAGATATGTTTGATGAATTCACTGAACGTTGGTGTCGTGGGGTTTTTCCAAGCGTGTCTGCCTCCCTTGACCCCCGCCCTGCATGTGGACAGGCCTCTTCAAGAGGGCCTTCCAGAAGTCGGCCTCGGTGCGCAACATCCTGAAGCCGGTGGGGGGCAAGCGGGTGGACTCTGCGGAGGTGCAGAAGGTGTGCAGCATCTGTGTGCTCTACCAGACGGCTCTCTCCACGCTGACGCAGATACGGCTGCAGATCCTCACCGGTCAGTGCAGCGCCGGTGTTCTGCGTTATCGCACACGCACACACTGGACATAAACACACAGAACAACAGATTCTCAGTCGTCCAGGGTTTTTCTTATCAAGGATATACAGTGCTGAAAGGACTAGAATGTAAACACAGTACAGAAAAGCACAGACACGGTAGTAGCCGTAGTAGTATTTGTGTCACACAGTGTCCCTCACATGCGCGTGCACACACACACACACACACACACACACACACACACCACAGAGTTAGATTGATATCCAGGTAACGGTGAACCCTCTCTCCAGGTCTGACTCACCTGGACGAGCTGCTGCCCAAGCTGTGGGCGTTCATCTGCGAGCTGGGCCCCCAGGGGGGCCTGAAGCTGTTCACCGAGTGCCTGAACAACGACACGGAGGAGTCCAAGCAGCTCCTCGCCATGCTCGTCCTCTTCTGCGACTGCTCGCGCCACCTCATCACGTAATGCGCACTCGCTCGTTCACTCGTTCATTCAACCATCCATCCATGCATTCATTCATTCACATTGACCACGCTTCCTTCCACTGCCAACTGAGGACCTGAGCACTGCGATCGTGATGCAGGACGTGGCGCTGATGGTCCACCGTTGTAAAGGATGTCTAGTCAAACAGATTATTGTTTATTTAAAGACCATTACCCACAACCCCAATGGTACTGCCCCTTTAAATGACTTTAAGCTTTAAGTTTGTGCAGTATTGTAATGTGCATGTTTCCGGTGTGAACACCACGTGCTTGTAGGATCCTGGACGACATCGAGGTGTACGAGGAGCAGACCTCCTTCAAGATAGAGGAGCTCCTGACCATCTCCTCCTTCCTCAACACCTTCGTGTACAAGATGATCTGGGACGGCATCCTGGGTGAGAGACCACACACCTCCCACAGGCGGGGGACGGGGGCGAGACGCACCAAATGTCTTCTCAGGTTTCATCGCGGATGCATTTCATCTCAGCTCCTTTACGTCACGTTCATGCACAGTTTATTTTTGCATTTTCTCTAAATATTCGGTGTGAATCCGTTCTGACTCTTGACACAGATGTAGTGTGAAATACACAGAGACGTGTTCACATTGTACTGCGGAACTACATCAGAAGTGCGGTTCTTATACTTTTTTCCTCTTTCTCTGCTCGCCTCTTGGGGGTGTGACAGAGAATGCAAAGGGGGAGAAGCTGGAGCTGTTCCACAGCGTCCACGGCTGGCTGATGGTGCTCTACGAACGCGACTGCCGGAGGAAATTCACCCCCGAGGAACACTGGCTGCGCAAGTGAGGCCCCTCATTTCCCTGAAGCCGCCCCGCTCGCCCCCCGTGCCCACGGTTTCCATGGTTTTTTTGTTCAGGAGGGTTGTATAAGAGCCCTTCACACGTCTTGACGCGGAGCCAAGTCCCCCCCCCCCCCGCCGGGAGTCGCTCCGGACACCGCGGTCCGAGGTTGTGGTGAAAAGCAAGCAATTTTGTTTCCCCGTGTGCTGCCGTGTAGGGACCTCAAGCCCAGCCTGCTGTTCCAGGAGCTGGAGAAAGGCAAGAGGCGCGCTCAGCTGCTCCTGCAGTACATCCCTCACGTCATCCCCCATAAGAACGTAAGCAGAGAGATAATTACTATTCCTCCCCCCCCCCCCGGGGATGAGTTATGTTTGCCCCGGCAGCACCTCCCAAATGTTCAAAGGATATCAACCATTTTAATTACATTTTAAAATGAGGCGATTAAAAATAGCTTTTTAAAAATAGTGACTTAATATTAGTTATTGCGCTTTAGATGACATGACTTATGAATCGGTTATTAGTCATTGAAATGAATATTGATACGAGTTCCTCGTTCATGAATTGGTTCTCCCCTGCGGTTCCTCCCCACGCCAGCGGGTTCTGCTGTTTCGGAACATCGTCACCAAGGAGAAGGAGAGCCTGGGCCTGGTGGAGACCAACTCCGCCTCCCCGCACGTCACCCACATTACCATTCGCCGCTCACGCATGCTGGAGGTAGGAGAGAGTGCCCAGTGCCCAGAGCGCCCACAGGACCACCTCTGGTCGACGCCTGAGTGTCTGTCAAAGAATACATTCTAGAAAAGGAAACTCCCACGGCAAGGCGAGGGGGAACTTTGTGAAGATAAGATAAAGTAAAATAATGACATGAATCTAGGAAAGTATCAACATCACATGGCACAGTTAAGGCTCCCACTGTGGGGAGAGGTGACACAAACAACACCCCTGTTCTTGTATTTTTGTTGTATTGTATCTGTGTATTTATCTTGTATGTATCTATGTATATGTATATCTACGTGTATTGTACATCTATGTGTTTGTATCTCATATCTGTGTGTATTTATCTCATATCTGTGTATTTATCTTGTATGTATCTATGTATATGTATATCTACGTGTATTGTATATCTATGTGTTTGTAAATCTATGTGTATGTACCTCTATGTGTATGTATCTCATATCTGTGTATTTATCTGGGCGCTCCAGGATGGCTACGACCAGCTGCGGCGGCTGCCTGTCAACTCCATTAAAGGTGTGATCCGGGTGAAGTTTGTGAACGACCTGGGCGTGGACGAGGCCGGCATCGACCAGGACGGCGTGTTCAAGGAGTTCCTGGAGGAGATCATCAAGAAGGTGTTCAACCCCGCGCTCAACCTCTTCAAGGTACGACGGCGGGAACCTGAATATACCTGAACTCAGAATGCTTTAAGGTACAACGGCAGGAACCTGAATATACCTGAACTCAGAATGCTTTATTAAGGTACAACGGCAGGAACCTGAATACACCTAGAACTCAGAATGCTTCAGGTATGATGTCAGATCTTAAGCACGCCAGGGTAAAAGGGCAATGCAAAGTGCTTCACGGGGGAAACACCAACATAAACAACAGAATGACTTGAAAAGAACATCACACATTAAGGTGACAGAGATGCATCTGAGAGAGGCAGGATCACACAAAGAAAAACATGCATGCACAAGAGAGCGCTGAACTAAGAAGGTTTGTTTTGAGATGCTCTTCGAAGATAGCGGCAGGTTGTGATGCTGCTGCTGATCGGTGCCCCACAGACCACCAGTGGAAACGAGCGGCTGTATCCCTCGCCCACGTCCTACATCCACGAGAACCACCTGCAGCTCTTCGAGTTCGTGGGGAAGATGCTCGGCAAAGCCATGTATGAGGTACGGTGACGTCGCGCGATCTCAGCCCCAGTCACGGGTTCACCCTGTTCCCTGATCCCCCGTGTGGGGACCCCTCTGTATGACACAATGCAGGAAAGAGGTAACGGGCACACGCCTTCATCTGTGTGAAGTGTATTCGCGTGAACACGCCAACGTGTGTAAGATGTCACCAGCAACAGAAATATGATGAGGTGGTTTGACTCGACCCCCTCAGCCTCTCACTCACACTGTAAGGGGGCCCCCTCCAGCCCGGCTGGGTAATGTCCACACCACACGTTGATGTACTGACAACTAATCTGCTGTGTGACGTGCGTCCAGGGCATCGTGGTGGACGTGCCGTTCGCCTCCTTCTTCCTGAGCCAAGTGCTGGGCCACCACCACAGCAGCTTCTACAGCTCCATAGACGAGCTGCCCTCCCTGGACTCTGAGTTCTACAAGAACCTCACCTCCATCAAGGTCAGCTGCCTCCGCCGACCATTCAGAGCACCTCTCAGTGCCGTGCGGTTCACCAATCGTGTTGGCGTCTTTCTCGCCTTGTCGTAACTCGTCTCCCGATCTCTCGTCTGAGATCGGCCAAGCATGACCTCATTATCATA
Source organism: Urophycis floridana (assembly GCA_027123135.1). Taxonomy (NCBI): domain Eukaryota; kingdom Metazoa; phylum Chordata; class Actinopteri; order Gadiformes; family Phycidae; genus Urophycis; species Urophycis floridana. Next base: position 19,725,391 of record JAOPUI010000008.1, on the reverse strand, counting down.
TAAATACTGTAAGTATCGTATCATGTGTCTTTCCAGCGTTATGAAGGAGATGTTGGAGATCTAGGACTGACGTTGTCCTATGATGAGGACGTGATGGGACAGGTGAGGAACCGAAACCATCACGATGACCTGAAGACCTCATTTGTAGGATTTTACAATTCAGTTCAATCTCATTGTGAGATCAATGTCCACTTTTACAGCTGGTGTGCCACGAGCTGATACCAGGGGGGAAAACCATGCCTGTGATTAACGAGAACAAGTGCGTCAATGGAAATCCATAAAATCCGCCCAATCGCACCATGGCCACACCATTTGTCCCACAATGTTGCACGGCGATGCTGGAGGAGCTCATCCAATGGGATTGTCCCGTCCACAGGATCAGCTACATCCACCTCATGGCCCACTTCAGGATGCACACGCAGATCAAGGAGCAGACGGCCGCCTTCATCCGGGGCTTCCGCAGCATCATCAACCCCGAGTGGCTGCACATGTTCTCCACCCCCGAGGTCCAGCGGCTGGTGTCCGGGGACAACGCCGAGATCGACCTGGACGACCTCAAGTAGGGCGGCCCTCCGCATGCCCTGCGTGACCTGAGGGCCGCTTATAGCGGGCTAACTCTTGGGCGTTTTTATTTTATTAATTGGTTTAATTGGTTTTATCATTTTTTTTTATTAGCATTTTATGTACACATGCCTACTAGAGAAGAAGTACTAGAGAAGTTGGCAGAAAAAAAAAAGTTTTATTATTGATCTTGTACATGGAAAAAGGGGGGAAATATCTACCTACTGGAGATTGGTTGGAGACTAGATGGTTATATGGAGTACATAATGGGGCGGCAGTAGCTCAGTGGGTAGAGTGGGTGGACAGAGCGGGTCGTCCACTCACCGTAGGGTCGCCGGTTCAATCCCCTTGATCCCCCTCCTCCTCCTCCTCCTCCTCCTCCAACTGTCCACATGTCAAACCCCACACATGTACTGATTGTAAGTCGATTTGGACAAAAGCGTTTGCTAAACGCTCCTTTATTTATTTATATTCATACCCAGAAGTGCCTCTTATCCCGAGTGGCTGTGCGTGTCCCCTGACTGCTCCCTCCCTTTGTGATCCCTCCAGGAAGCACACAGTGTATTACGGGGGCTTCCACAGCAGCCATCGTGTTGTGATCTGGCTGTGGGACATCCTGTCCAGTGACTTCACTGCAGAGGAGCGGGCCATGTTCCTCAAGGTAGGCTGTGGTCCTCCGAACCATCCACCTCAAGCTCACCGTCTGAACGTGGGCTAGCATTGGCCCGGCACCTTCCTTCACACAGTGAAGTCACACGTTTAGTTGACTTCACGCTGAGAACAATCTCAAAACCAAGCCATTAAAATGATGAGTGGAACCGTTTTTTAATTAGTATTTTATCACAACACCGTTGAATCTTGATTCTGATTGGTCAGTACGTTCCCTGGGTGTGCATCAATTTAATAGTTTTTACAACATGTCACCTCCGCCTTTCCTTATCAATGCGCTAATGGGAATTGAAGGCGGTCAAACTTAACGATGGAGACGTTTCCCTGATAACGACAAAAAAACCTGCTCCAGGCATCCGCAGGGGAATATTTACGTTTCAGCCGATCAAGTCGATAAAAACAAACCAAAAAAGAAACCAATCACGAAATTGCTAAAAGTAACGAATACCTTATCGTTGTTGGTGCCGGTGGTGTCAGAAGAATGCCCCACTCTGGGGTTCACCACCGCCCCCGCCATCGCACACTGTGTGGTCCTCTAACCCTGCGCTCACACTGACGGGCGACCAAGCGTTTTTGTGCTCGGCGATTTTCGCCTGGTGGGCGTTCCGGGGGAGTGTCTGT
>JAOPUI010000008.1:19676394-19691518 GCA_027123135.1 Urophycis floridana | reverse complement strand
CACACACACACACACACACACACACACACACACACACACACACACACACACACACACACACACACACACCACACCACACTCACACGCACACGCTAGATGTTAACCGCGCATTTGAACGGACAGTGGGCGGGATCTGTAAAGTGAAAATGAAAGTGCATCTCGTCAGCTCCTCTTGTGCAGCACGGGGCGAGAGAAAGTAAAAGGGAACAATTTAGCGTTTCAACATGTTGTAAAACATACAGGTATGTAGCCCTATCAGTTCGCTGTTTGACATTGGCAGGGCTGTTTTTTTCTTTCGCCAAATACTGCTCCCAGAGGACTATGGGGACAGCGGTGTGGTGTCAGCGCGGCGCATTACGAGTCTCCGTCCGTCTGTCCTGAGCTGAACCCAGTCCCCCCCCCCCCCCCAGCTGTCGTGGGACCGGAATAGCTCGGCCGTCCCCACATTGTCTGCTGAGCATCATGTGCTCAGGTTTACGCACGTATTTGGGTTCAGCCGCGGCACATAGGCTTCGTGTTGTCCTGTGAATGACATGTGTGGTATCGTGTTGGCGACGGCGTCTGTCGATATATCGGCGATCATTTCCTGCTGGGCCTCAAGCCTGTTTGTAGTTGAGCACACGTTGTGGCAGGTACACGTTCATTGTAGTCGGCATTAGGTTTCGAATACAAAATGTACGAAGATACGTTTTGTGAATGACCAAAGCCGTCCACCACTTCATCGTCTGTGTTCGTTTTCTTCCAGGTTCACTGCAGGTGTTTCAACATTTCAGAACCATGGGCATTTCCTCCACAACCCCATTCTGACGTGTCTGGCGTGTCAGTGTCAGCACTCACCTTCACACCGCTCCACTTCACCCTGCTCCACTTCACCCTACTGCTCCTCAGTCACTCCTTATGTTCCCGTTACTGTCATCACAGAACAACAGCTCCTCAAGCATGTCCTTGGTGAGGTTATTCACGCTGTTCCTCCTGCGAGCGGCCATGTTTGGGCGCTCCTGGGCCCACCAGGCTTCCACCTCTCCCAATCCCCCAGGGGGAGCCTCTTCCTCGGGCACTGCAGATCTCGCCTTCCCCTGGAGTCACCTGCGCCTCCCCAAGTAGGCCGTCCATGTTCAACACCTACAGCACACCAGTAGCTAGTATGCTATCACAGAGTGTCATCTCAGGTCGCTGTTGTGCTTGTGAACCGTAGCTACATCGTTCCCCTGCACTACGACCTTCGGCTCCACCCTGACCTCACGGCGCTGAGCGTGACCGGCTCTGTGCGGGTCCAGATCGAGGTGAGGAACAACACCAACTGGGTGGTCCTCCACAGTAAGGCTCTTCAGATTGCCAACGCCACACTGCTGGACCACAGCCTGGAGCACCTCTCTGAGAAGGTACGCTGCTGTCCCCGACGGAGAACCCACACCGACGCCGCTTCGGTTCTGTTTGTTTGTGTGTGTGTGTGTGTGTGTGCAGAAATATACAAGCAGCTCATTAACCAAAGTGACCTTAGGTAAGAACCTTTTATTTATATGGCGCAGACTTTTCATTATATTTCACAGACAATAATCAGAAGTCATAATGTGCATTACAACATTAAAAAGTTCAGTAAAAATAAGACAAAACAAAAACAGCCTGAGGCTGAAAGGACTGTCTTCAGCTGCCTTCTGCACCGTCTCCAGAGGCCGCCACTGGCCAAACCCAAGGACAGTGTTCCACACACAGAGGAGTTAGTTTGTCGGGGACCCACAAGGCCGTAGTGCGCAGTATGGGTGCAGTGAGTCTGTGCAGCGGCTCGGTGTCATCCGTCGTCTCTCTCCAGGTCCTGCCGGTGCTCCACCACCCCGGCCACGAGCAGGTGGCCGTGTTCAGCCCCCGTGTGCTGACCAGCGGGCAGACCTACTTCCTCCATGTGGAGTTTGGGGCGGAGCTCACCGAGAGCTTTTATGGCTTCTACAAGAGCAGCTACAGGACGGCCGCCGGCGAGACCAGGTAGCGCTCGGGCCGGGCCGTGACGCCGCCCGTGCTGGGTTCTGAGGAGAGACTTGGTTCCGGTGCCAGGGCCAGGTCACACCGGGACGGTAGAGCAACTCACTGTCCCGGTCCGCCCAGCTCTACAGATGTCATATATATCTCAGAATACAGAATAGAATGTAGAATGTATAGAATGTATTGTAAACTCATTCCTCCCGTGTTCATTGATACAATTAACCACATCAACAAACACAAATCTGTGGTTACAAGATAATTACTGTAATGACACTAATAATGGTAGTGGTTCCAACCGTGAGCAAGGGCCATTATAAGGGATGATGAGTCTGGTGGTTATGAGCATGTCGCAGGCCGACTGACCCACACGGGCCATTGTCCAGCGTGAACCGTGGCGTGTGCATTGTGTTGTTCAGTCTCTGTTTCTGCTGGCTCCTCCAGGGTCCTGGCTTCCACCCATTTTGAGCCCACCAGCGCCAGGAAGGCCTTTCCTTGTTTCGACGAGCCGAGCTACAAAGCCAACTACACTGTCAGCATCAGGAGGAGTCCTGAGCACATCGCCTTGTCCAACATGCCCATAGTGAGTCGTGGGTTTACATCAGACACATCACCTCATGTTGCCTCGCGTCAGATCCAACAGGTCTACTAAGTCATAGCAGAACTTCTGAGGGAGCCTGGGCCTGAACCCGAAAACTGAAAGGGGCAGAGTTGCGTCCTGTTTCCTGTTTCATTACGGAGATATTCTACCCAAGAAGACTCAATGTAATTCGTGGGAGCGGATGAAACTTCCAGAAAGGGATTTTGGCCAGCCTGCACGCTGTTGATTTGAAACCTTCATGGATATGTTTGTACCGTTTTGCTACTGCTGGCCAAGTTTGTGTGAACCAATTACGCCCTGAGAATGTGAACACTGTTGTAAACTCTATTCCTGTCACAGGAGAAGACGGTCAGACTGAAGGAGGACCTGATGGAAGACCACTTTGCCACCAGCGTGATGATGAGCACATACCTTGTGGCGTTTGTTGTTTGTGACTTCAAATGGGTTTCAGCGACCTCCGCCTCAGGGGTCCAGGTAATGGCTTCATGCCTCACTTCCAGAGCTGGTGAAATGTTAAGTATTGTTGTGATTATGTTTGTATTGTTGTTGGCTATATAAAGTATACCCTCCACAGGTGTCCATCTACGCGTCTCCTGAAAAGATTGAGCAGACCCACTATGCTCTGGAGGTCGCTGTCAAGACACTGGACTTTTATGAGAACTATTTCAATATTAAGTACCCATTACCCAAACAAGGTACGCATTATTTACATTTATATTTAACAGACACGTTTATCCAATGTGACTTTGAGTAGCTACAAAAAAGGACGTTTGTTGCTCTCCTTCAGATCTCATAGCCATCCCAGACTTTGAGTCCGGGGCGATGGAGAACTGGGGTCTGACCACGTACCGAGAGACCAGTCTCCTCTATGACCCACTCACCTCGTCGGGCACTGACAAACTCTGGGTCACCATGGTGATAGCCCACGAGCTGGCCCACCAGGTACGCGCTTCCTAACATGATTTTCTCTGACTGTTACGGCAGTCACCTCTCTTCTCAATGCAACCTCAGAGACCACCAGCATCTTCAAAGAAAGATGATGACATTTTTTTTCATATTGATGTGATGTTTTCGTATGGGGAGACAAACTCACCGGACACAGCCTGATACTGAAGGTCAGATTTCCCTGCAGTGGTTTGGGAACCTGGTGACCATGGTTTGGTGGAACGACATTTGGCTGAACGAAGGCTTTGCCAGATACATGGAGTACATCGCGGTGGAGGCCACGTACCCAGAGCTGCGAGTGGTAGAGCTTGTTCTCATCTTCTCATTCTGCAGTCCTGACATGATGAAGATATGCAGGAGAAGCAGAACGGGTAGAGGAGTGACTCCACTGTGCTCTGCTCCTGCAGGAGGATTATCTGCTCAACACCTGCTTCGCGGCAATTGGCCGTGACTCCCTCAACTCCTCCAGGCCCATCTCCAGCTCAGCAGAGAACCCCACGCAGATCAAAGAGATGTTTGACACTGTCTCATATGACAAAGTATGGCCACGCTTTTATTGTGAAACAAATGGAAAAGAGCATACAACATGCAAAGAACATGCAAAAAACATACATAGAACATACAAAGAAAATAATAAGAACATACAAAAAGCAGAAAACATACAACATCAAAAGTTGCTCAAGCAAAAACTGTAAAGCCGTACGAATCAGAAATGCAAGGCCAGTATTATTCTTTTATGAGCCTAGCTTCCAAGATGTTCATTAATAATTGGTGATTCCTAATTAAGTCTTAATAATCTGTTCGCAGTGTCGTAATCGCAGCAATCGTGGCTGTCAGCACGCTGCAGCGTTTCTCAGCAAAGTTGTTCTCTTGTTCTCTGCAAAGCTTGTAAGATGCGCTTTTATTTTCCTGGCCAGGGGGCCTGTGTTCTGCACATGCTCAGACACTTCCTGACTGAGGAGGTGTTCCAGAGCGGAATCGTGCGGTACCTGCGAAGGTTCAGCTATGGCAACGCCCGCAACCAGGACCTGTGGGACAGCCTGGCTAATGCAAGACATCACTTACATTTACTCACCTCCCATCTCATGAGTTGGGACTTTCTCATCAATCACATGCACCACTTGAGCAATGTACTCCCGTTGATCGTAAACTTAATAAATTCCACAGACATGCTCAGAAGAGGATTTCACTTCAGGGAAATTCTGCTACAGTGATGGCCAGGCTGCCAAGAATGCGGTAATCACTTGTTTCATACTTTCCTAATGTCTGGGAGCAGTTTCCAGACCACATTTCATGCACCATACTAACTTTTAGCAGCAGATTTCGCCCAAAGCAATTCACAAGTAAACAATCCAGCCAAGTCCAAACCTACAAAAACACCCAATAAATAAAATATCAAAAACATGAATAAATAATAGGAGTGAGTGTGCAGAGTATGCAAGAGTGGATTTAGAAATCAGAAAATACAAGGTTAGAATTTTAGAATTTCTTAATTCAACAGTTTTTCATGACCAAGGTAACAGCACTTCTAACTCAATCGTCTGCTAGATAATTACCCATCAGAAAAGGTGCAAAAGGGCTTTTGTGATCTGAGCTCTGATTGGCTGTTGTTGCTGCAGTATCTGTTTGCAGGGGAACACTTGAACCTGACGGCCATGATGAACACCTGGACCCTGCAGAAGGGCGTTCCCCTGGTAATGGTTGCTAGGGAGGGCTCCCGCCTTCTGCTCCGACAGGAACGCTTCCTGAAGGCTGTTGTCCCATCCGACCCTCTCTGGGCCACACTGCAGCAAGGGTGAGCGTGCACACACGCACACACACATAACACACATATCACACACACACACATAACACACACACTCATCGCTGTGCCCATGGAAAAAGAATGTACGACAAACTCAAATGCTCTGCATACAAAATAGTTCTACTTCTCAGAATGAAAGCATCTTCTCAAATCCTCACCTGTTGGTGAGCGTACGATGTTTTGCAAAGCTGACATCTTGTCATCTTCATGACTTGAATCCATGGTTCTGTTGATCACGGTGTAGGTACCTTTGGCACATCCCTCTGACCTTCAAGACAAGTACGTCCGGCACGGTGCATCGACACCTGATGATGACACAGACAGGTGAGAGCCAGGTGACCTCACCTGCATGGCCACGTCAATGTATGTGTGTGTGTGTGTGTACCATTTGTTGTTGTTTAATAAGTAGTTGTTGTTAGTTTAGGAAGCACTTTAACATGTGACATCTACTGTAACAATTGGCACTGCAGTACCACTATTACAAGATGATAAACGTAGCTAACATTGTGTTTCTGATTCCTATGCCCAGTTGCTTTATTTTAACTAAAGCTTGTGCAGCACTATAACCTTTTTTGTAATAAGTTACGGTTCTATCTGCCCATCTACCCGGCTGTGGTGTGGTCCTTTAGACAGCGTGCATGTGGGCGAGGAGGCGGCCTGGGTTAAGATGAACACAGACATGGCAGGGTATTACCTGGTCCACTACGAGGGCCAGGGCTGGGACCAGCTGACCCGGCTGCTGAGGGAGAACCACACGGCGCTGAGCCACAAAGACAGAACCCACCTCATACACAACGCCTTCCAGCTGATCCTGTAAGCGTCCGTCGCGTGTGTCGTTGTCCTGGGTGTGTTGGGACGAACCGAGTGTGTGGGTGATTTTGAACGTGAGATGACTTGAAAACCTCGGGGATGAATCCTCCCGCGCTGTCCTCCTGCAGGACCGGGAAGCTGTCCATCGGCAGAGCCTTGGACCTGATCGGTTATCTGCCCTCGGAGACCCACACGGTTCCCCTCCTGGAAGGCCTGGGCTTCCTGGAGGCCTACTACAGAATGCTGGAGAAGAGGAGAGACCACGACGTCACCGATAAACTCAGGGTAAGTAAGGGTGCACGCGGTGCGTTGACATGACAGGACGGGAAACCCGGTTTCCTACCAACCATGTAGCCCCGAAGCCGGGCTCCGTGAGGGGTGAACAGGGTTAGGGGATTGGGCTGGATAATGCGGCCCTTAGCTACATCATTTTGTGACTGTGCGGACTTTCCCCCTGTGCAGAAATACATTCTCGACTTCTTCCGCGGCGTGATCAACCGCCAGACGTGGGAGGACCGCGGCTCCATGTCCGAGAGACGCCTGAGGTCAGAGGTGCTGTCCCTGGCCTGCGACCTGGGACACGCCCCCTGTCTGCGGCAGGCCAATCAGAGCTTCTCAGACTGGCTCCACTCCAAGGGAACACTCAGGTCTGCCGCTGTAATGTTGGAGCGCTTAAATATTCATCAATATCTGACACCGTTAGTGCTGAAGGGGCTGACATCCAGAGCAGCATTTCCAGGCATAGGCCTGACCGCAGCACCACTCCAATACGTTCTCAGATCACGGCTTAGCTACAAGACAACCCCTACACGTACACTGGCTCTTATATGGTGTGTATGTACTCTGCTTGTGTCCCCCCGCGGCCCCCAGCCTACCCACGGACCTGACAGACACCATATATTCAGTCGGGGCCCAGGAGGACCAAGGCTGGGAGGCCCTTCTCCGCACATATACCGTCTCTCAGTCGGAGACGCAAAAACGCAAGATCCTGTCAGCCATGACCAGCAGCAGAGACACAAACAAGCTGAACAGGTGCCATCGCTCCCCTTCCGTTTAACAGTAGCTTATAGTGCCATCGTGTGGCGTAAATCCTGTACTGCATGGCAGTTTTCCTGTATATCAAAATTGTATTTTTTTTTATTTAGTGTTCAATTCAAGAGCATAGCAACTGATTAGCTAGTGTCTTGTGTGTTTTAAATAACGTAGATCTGTACATTTTTATCAAACAAAATGCTACTTTGTGTGTGTTAAAGACTGCTGGATCTGGCCCTGAAAGGGAAAGTGATTCGCAACCAGGACTTCTCCACTCTGGTCTACATGGTGGCCAGAAACCCACTCGGGGATCACATGGCTTGGGACTTTGTCAAGAAAAACTGGGGCTTCCTGGTTCAAAAGTTAGTATAACTTCTGAAAATGTGTTTGAGCATTTAAAGTACTTAAATGGCATACGTATCCATATTATTATCATTTTTAAATTACGGAATTAACTAATCAATTAAGAGGCTTACGGAAGTGTTTTGAAGAGAGGTTGTTAAAGAGAGGTCATAGAAACATACTACACCCCAGTAGTAATGGTCCTGTTCTTCTCTGTTCTGCAGGTTCCAGTTGGGCTCATCCTGCATAAGTACCTTTATCGTTGGCACCACCCTCCAGTTCTCCTCACCAGAAGAACTTTCTGATGTAATTACCCTTTTGACTCACCATATTTACACACCTAGGAGTATTCCGTTTCACCATAAGGGCCGTTTTCGTGCAGTGCTTTCCGGTAAAGTCTGTCTGTCTGTCTGTCTGTCTGTCTGTCTGTCTGTCTGCATGTCTGACTGATCTTCCCTGTGTTCCCAGATGCGTTTGTTCTTCAAGTCGATCGAGCAGCAAGCGTCTCAGCTCCGAGCCACGCAGATCGCCCTGGACAATGTACAGAAGAACGTGCTGTGGGTGGAGAGGAACCTTGGAGCCTTGAGAGACTGGCTCAATATACACGTTCACTAAAGTCATGGTGATTGGATTTTTTTTTTTAACGGAAATCTAAATGATCCAAGAAATATTGTTTTCTATTCATTGCTGTTGTTTTCATTCATATTTTTGTCTTTTTTTGGATGTAGCGTTTTGTGAACAAAGAAGACTTCAGTTGACATGCACTGGTTTTTTGTCATTTTTGATGCAGCACTAACGTTGACTTAATAAACTCTAAAAGCTGCACGACTTTGTGTATCTTTCTTTTTGTGATAAAATGTTTAGCTTTGCTACAATTTTCCTTTCTGTAATTTATGTACATATCCTCAGAACAAAGCAGTAGACCTAAACATGATCAGCACTGCAAGTGATAAAAGAGAGAATATGCAAGTATGAAGATTTAAACTTCATCCATATATAGTAAACCATCACTTCAAAGAGAATGGCTGCTCCAAGTCATAAATACAACAACAACAACAACAAACGTCGCTATATTTACCAACTCCGCCTCTTTTTGCGCAGTAACGCCCATCTGTCGCCCAACAGCCAATAGAACGACAGAGTGGCATTTTGTGGATGTCAACCAGAGCGGAAGCTGTCACTCCCCGTATTTGTATGGCGTCTGTACCCACGCAAGACCACCAGGCTACCTAAAGTCAGGGGTCCCCTGCCTCCACTGCTCATACGGATATACGTCGCCTCCCATCTCACTCGGAGGGGTTTTGGCGTCGGCGTGTCCGTTGAAGTGCCCGGGTGTTCAGCATGGACCCGTTCGACAGTAACTTGTCGGGTAAGCGGGTGATCCTGTGCCCCAGCGGCTAACTAGCTGCTAACTAGCAGTAACTAGAGGCTAACAACAACACCTAGCCTCCGGCTATCTAGAGTTTGCCTCAAGGAACTCTGCTTGTGGGGCTTTTCAGATGACTTTGAGCTAAATTGACGTTCAGCTAATCTGTAGATAACTTTGCCTTTTGTGTCAATAGCTTTCTGATAATGTTGTCTACAATGCAACACATTGAGTAGTACACGTGTGTGATAACTATTATACCTGTACTTGAAATGGGCAACAGATATGGAGGTCCAATGTTATAAACCGTTGTTGTACGCCTGACGTTCAGTTCAGTTGTATTAATAAACCCGTTGTGTCGTGGTACTTTCCATGCCTCGTTTGCCCTGAGCTGCAGGCTCGGTGCTCTAGATAGTGTTGTTGTGCTGCTGATCAGGAGTCAGCTGCAAAACTCTGGTCACTTCTTGTTCTGCTTTCAAGTGGGCAGTGATTTGTCAACAGAAGCAAACAGGCCTTCTCCTTAAAACTGCATGGTTAGGACTATGGAAGCGTTTGAGTCAACACCATTGTGTTTGTTCTATGTGTAACTCGTTTATTGTTTCCTGCCTTGTGTCACCGTACACTACGTCCCTGTTTGTCGGTGTAGTGTCAACGGGAACAGATGGCGTCTGGTTGCTTCCTTTGTTCATTACGGGCTTATTAGCACCTTGCATATCAGGTTTGGTGATACATGAGTTCTGTTCTCTAGGCTATTTATTTGATTTGAGAAAGAAGGAGATGGAAATAGCCAGACATCCACCATGCTGACACAGTCTTGACAATATCTTGCCATGGCTTTGCTCTGTGTCAAAATAATTTCATTACTAGTGCTGTGGCTTTGTAATGTGGATTAACTGCCACCCTGTTGTTTTCAGTTAAACCTGTTATTGCATATGACTGGAAATGCACTGTCCACAGAGTTGAAGTATGGGTGGAACGTGCTGTGAAACTTGCTCACCATACTGTTTCACTTCTTTAAGCATTATTGAATTGGGAAGTTGGATGTTTCTCTGTTTGAAGCACAATGAGGGGATTGTTCTGAAGGAGGCCTGACTACGATCACCGCACAAAAGACACGCGCACACACAGTGTGGTTTTTCTTGTGTAGAGTTATGGTAAAGTGTTTCTCAACCCTATCGGCCTGTACACTATATGGTATGACAATGGCTTATCTGCTGTTCCGATTTCAATTCTCTGACATCTTTTATTTTGTACAATCAAGTAGAGAGACGGCAGCAGTGCTAAGTGCACCCTATGTACGACAGTAAACCAGGAAGTGGCGCATTACATTTCCAACAGGAAATGGTAACTGGTGGCTCAGGCTTCTTTCTCTGCTAGTGTTTGCATTGTTCAAGTATGACAAGTGACAAGTATTACCTGTTACCACGTAAACATCCATGTGTATGCCATGAAGGTCTCAAGGCCTTGCTGTTCTTATCCTCTTCTTGTATACCATACTTTCACTTTGATCAGAGCATGCCAACCTGCCCAGGAACATGATAGAGAACAGCATGTTTGAGGAGGAACCGGATGTAGTGGACCTGGCCAAGGACTCTGCAGCCTTCCCGGTAATGCTCATGTCACATCCTGTCTTTATATGCACTCTGCTCCCTTGGCCAGTCTGCAGCCTGGCTCAGACTACAGCGTCTCTCTGGAGAGACTTTCCCTAACAGGCTTCATGTGACTAGGCGTTCCCCGCCCTGGACCCTGACGAGGTGGTGTACGAGCCCCACCGCTCGCGCCTGCTGGTTCGGGGGCTGGGAGAGAACGACATGGACGAGGACGAGGAAGACAACGAGTCCTCTGCCCGGCTGCTGGGCATGTCCTTCATGAACCGGAGCTCTGGCCACCGGGCTAGCTCCTCCCCCTACACCAGACAGTCCCCGCCCAAGTAAGGGGGGTTTTCAGCGTTGTGGGGTGGACGTGAGCGTCGGGCAAAAAAGAACAACTATGTTTTGATGACGAATGCTGAACAGCCGTGGGAAAGGGAAAGGGAAACCGTACATTGTACAGCTGTACAACACTGACCTGATGGCCCACTAATTGAATGCATTTATGGGCATGAACAGAAAGAATAGTTACTGAATATAATTCTCTGCTGCTAAATAATTAGCTTCACTCATGCGTCTCGTCTGGTAATTGATGATCACAACCATTATGTTGAACAAACAAATACTCCAAGTCTATCATGTTTTTTCAAAACCACTTTCAATAAGGACAAGGAAATCAATGATTTTAACCACACTCACTATTTTCAGAGCAATTATTCCTATATTGAAGGGCTGCAATGTCACCAGTTTGTCAGAGTTGTGGCTGTGGGCCTTCAGGATGAGAGTGGGGCCCAACAGAGTGTCCGTGTTGCCCCAGGTCGTGCTCCCGCCCCTCTACGCGCACCACGGTGGTGTGTGTGCTGTTTCTGGTCATCGTGGCGTCCATGACCATGGTGCTGTACTTCCTGCCGGGCTGTACCTTCACCAAGGTAAGGCCATCACTACCGCCAGGCGTCGTTATGCTGTCATTGTGGCGTTGAGGTTTACTCTTGCTCCGGATTGGCAACGCCCATATCTCAGCGCTTGCCTGGTAAAAAGTTGTACAATTTGGCAAATATATTTCTACCCCCGGTAAGCAGGTCTTCAAAGAATTGGGCTTGATTTTGCGCATAGATTGCTCTATAATTCATGGTCAAAGTCAAATGATCAGTTCTGCCACTCTGCTACAAATTTGAAACTGAAACTTGGTCTACAGGTCTTATTTTACATGCAGGACACATATTGCTTATTGGAGCCATAATGTCTGGATAGATTTTTCTAAACAGTGTAAATTTCAGGAAAACTACAACAATCTTCTTCTAATTAACCACTGCCCTAAATTACGCACAATTTGGTAAACATGATCTATGGACATGACTGTTATGGCAAATCCATTAAGTTTCTTTGCTTGGGAAGGCGGCAGGAGCTGGAAACTGGCCAGGTAGCTGGCATAAAGGACAGCTCCCTTAACATGTGTATAAAGTTTGGTGTTGATATCAAAATGTAAATCTAAATTCCATGATGTCAAGCGTAATACACCACTGCACCTGCAGGGGGCACACAACACAAATCACAGCAGCCAGCAACCAAAACAAACAGTGTAAAAATAGTGTGTGTGTGTGTGTGTGTGTTACATTCCTACAACTCTCATCAAAAGTCATCCTAAAGTGGAGTGTCGCCCACAAATAATGCCATGCTACCCTCTGCTGTTCGAGCGGGTGTTCAGGAACGCATAAACTGTGTGATATTGTGTCGTTTGCTGTGAAACGTTTGTGTACTTTGCATTATCAACACAGTTGTCAACACTATGTGTTGACAAGTGTGTTGATATGTGCTGTTGATGTGTGCTGTGGAATGCTGCTCCATCACTCATCATTTCGCTGACCGACTCACCTCAACAGAAAGGTTGTCACGAGGAGAATTCCACGACTCCCATGGAGCCGGTCTACCCTGCCTCCACCACAGGGGAGCCGTTCCCGTGGGCGGAGGCCCGCCTCCCGGCCAGCGTCCGGCCCACCCACTACGACCTCACGCTGCACCCCGACCTCGACCGCATGACCTTCAAGGGCACGGCCGTCATCACCATGTCGGTGCTGAACCGCACCAAGCACATCGTGCTGCACGCCGCCGAGCTCAACATCACCAAGGCTACGTTCCAGGTGAGGCTACATCAGCAGGGCTAGCGTCCAGGTGAGGTTACATCAGCAGGGCTAGCTTCCAGGTGAGGCTACATCAGCAGGGCTAGCTTCCAGGTGAGGCTACATCAGCTGGGCTAGCTTCCAGGTCAGGCTACATCAGCAAGGCTAGCTTCCAGGTCAGGCTTCATCAGCGGGGCTAGCGTCCTCAAAGGGCTTCATAGCCCCAGATTACACAACCCCCCCCCCCCCCAACCCAAGACCCTCTATTTACCCCTGGAGGAGGGAGGCCTCCTCCAGGGAGGGAAAGGAGGGCAAGGGGTGCCAATGCGGGTTGACATAATGCTAGCTAAACCAGCAGAGCAAACAGCACCTCCTCTCCGCCTTTTCGATCCCACTGTCTAGGATCCCACTGGCTGCATTACACAGTTTTGTTTTGTTCTGATGCAAGTGTTCCCCTGCTGTAGCTCGGTGACGAGAAGGCTGTTGATGTGACCGTGTTGGAGTACAAGCCCAGACAGCAGATAGCCATCAAGTTTCCAGAGGAGCTGAAGGAAAACCAAGGCTATGTGTTGACTCTTGATTACTCGGCCAACATGTCCAACACCTACGAGGGCTTCTACAACAGCTCGTACACTGATGCACAGAAGAAAACGTGGTGAATTGATGATTCGGCTGAGTCAGATCTTTGGCGCTATTGCTGTGAATGGAAGTCCCTGATATCAGCGGTGTGTTCTCCAGGGTCCTAGCTGCCACCCAGTTTGAGCCACTGGCCGCCAGGAAGGCCTTTCCTTGCTTCGATGAGCCGGCCTTCAAAGCCACGTTCCTGGTTCGGATCAGCCGCAAGCAGCACTACATGTCTCTGTCCAACATGCCCAAGGTAGCCCTTCCCTTTCCACCTGGTCATGCAGCAGCCACTTGCATCCTCAGCGAGTTGCAAGTTGCAAACGGGTGGTCACATGCATATCTTTTTGATAGTTCTAGTGCTTGTTGTAAATTGGCTATTGAGTTGGTTAGTTTGATGGTGTTTGGGCCTCTTCTTTGGCACATTCACAAAGCTTGTGTCTAGACACAAGCTTGGATCTTTGCATCAGTACCTGCATTTTCATTCCACAGGGTGGCAGTATAGGTCTGTTCACTAACCCCAAATGCACTTGGAAATCCAGAAGAGGAATGTTGTCTCTTGGTATATTGTCGGACTGTATCAGATAATCTGTTGATGGTGTATCACCGTAAACTGAAAGTACAGCCTTCATCTTTGTCGTGGAGTCTCGTCAATGGTGAAGTCTTAACTGTCCATTAATGTCAGACTAGGCTATTTCCAGCAGTCATCTTGTTAACCCTGAAGGGATGGTTTTCAATGTGGTTACGTTTGTGCTAGTGTGACCAGGGCATCGCTCGCTCCCTTGTTCCTCATGCAGGTCAGTACCACAACGTATCCCGATAATCTCACGCTGGACGTGTTTGAGAAGACCAGCGTCAACATGAGCACGTATCTCGTGGCCTTCGTGGTCGCCACGTTTGACAGTGTGAACAGAACCGTCTCCAACACTCTGGTAGGTGCCACTGGGGGGTTTGCGCTGGGATAAAATCTGTCTCCATAGAATATGATGGAATGAAGAAGCATGCTAAGGACTTCACGGTGCACCTCACGAACTCAAAAGGTGTGTGCGCGCGCGTGTGTTACAGGTGTCTGTGTACTCCGTGCCGGACAAGACAAGCCACGCTGTCCATGCACTGGATACCGCCTGCAAACTACTGCAGTTCTACAACTCTTATTTTGACATCGACTATCCGCTCAAGAAGCTGGGTGCGCGCACACACACACACACACACACACACACCCCCCAGCAGGTGGCGTAGCAGGACAATAGTATTTGCAGGGAAATGGGTACTTACGTACTTAGAAAAGCCTTAAGAACCCAGAAGGTCTGTAGTAGTGATGCGCGGGCCGGCTTTTTTTAACACCCACCCCAACCCGACCCGCCAGGAGATCCAACCAGCCCCGCCCGACCCGCAAAAAAATGCGCTGATCATGACCCCAACCCGACCCGATGCGAGGTAAAAAAAATTAAAGGCAGTGAACGTATTGCCATGGAACCTACCGATGAGAACTCATTTGTGACACTGTAAACCGCACTCGATTCACAGTAAAGATTATGATACAATTTCATGAAAGATTAAATGAATACCAAACAACAACAAATAAACTGTAATATTGATTTTTACATCGTTCTTTATTGAACGATTGTGGAAAGCATCTTACAAACACACAAAAGTGTGCACACATGCTAGTCAAAACTAATATCGTGCTGTACCATGCCGGGGTTGAGCCGATTTCGACGCGCTTCCAGGACGCGAACTGCTGAACTGAAAGCGCGCTCGCTCGATGCGCTATTAAACACATCCGTGTAGGTTGTTACGTTCACCCAACTGTGTAAGGACATAGTCAGGTTTGATCTGAAGAGACTGTGGAAAAACGGCACCATCAAGCTTCAGCGCTCTCCCGTTGCCATGGAGATTCAAAACAAAGCAGATAGAGTCAGC
>JAOPUI010000008.1:19593757-19608485 GCA_027123135.1 Urophycis floridana | reverse complement strand
TGTGTGTGTGTGTGTGTGTGTGTGTGTGTGTGTGTGTGTGTGTGTGTGTGTGTGTGTGTCTGTGTGTCTGTGTGTATGTGTATGTGTCTGTCTGTCTGTGTGTGTGTATGTCTGTGTGTGTGTGTGGTGTGTTCTTTTCCTAAAGGATGGAGCAGACCCCAGCCAGTGTGATGATTATTCTGCGCTGTTGTAAATCCCTCGGTATCTAAACCGATATAAATCCTGCAGCAGGCACTTTGTCAGGTGTCTCACCCTTGCAGGGTTGGAACCCCCTCTGGGCTGTGTTGCTGAGCTGGAACCTGCTGCTCCTGCTGATCTGGAGTCAGGGATCACAGGGAAAGTGGTCCGGATCTTGGTGCCCATCAGCAGGTCAGCTGGGCTCTGACCATTGGCCGGCGTGTTGCCCGGTCGGCCATTAGAGTCATGCGGGGGTCTTTTGTCAGCTGTTAGACCATTGTGTGTGTGCTGTTGAGGTTTGCCTCTTTTTTTTTTAACCAAAAGTTGTGCAATACTTTAAGGTACAGTTGTTGAGCAGCTCAGCTCTAACTCTATACCGTGGTCATGTGTGAATGTGAATGGTGTGTCTAATGAGAAAATCAGAGAAGTGCTCTGATTCCCACGTGGAGGTTAATGCCTCTTTCTCCATTTGAGTTGAGTTTGCTCCCAAGTTCCTAAGTGCTCTTGGCACATATCCGACTGGCCTCAGCTGCTTGTCTTCCTGTTGTTGAACTAAAACTGTACCCTGGTCGGATGATGAATCGTCTGCAAAAATAAGCCTCTGTGAGTTATGGAGTGTCAGCCCTGGTGGTGTCCTGAGATCCCTTTCAAACGTGCTGCGCTTCTCCTGCTGTCTTTCTCTGCCAGGTGTGGTACGAACATTCAAGCTCTCCTTGCTCTCTTTGTCCAGGAACACTTTACTCCTGATACAGTGCTAATTCTACCGAAAAACATAACTTTCACACTTTCTATTTAATGTGAGCGTCCTAAAGTTTTGCAAGGTGTAACCCCCCGTTTCCTGTTAGCTGGTGAGGGAGGACACCTGGATAAGATTGGTTAGAGACAGATGTTTGTCAGGGAGGGGACTAAAAATCAGGAATCAGCAATCAGGATTGATTTATTGCCAAGTATTTTTACATGCAAGGAATTTGCTGTGGTGTATTGGTGCACAAACATGACGAAGACAAAACATATTTACTGTGTGATGAATAACAGTGGGTTTTAGAGACAGAGGTCTGGCAGGGAGTGGGATGAAAACAGATAGGAGGTGAATCCATATTAACTGTGATACTGCACTGGATGAATTCTTCATTCCTCCGTTTGATTATATTAGACTTCGAAGTCTAATATAAGTGTGTCCAGGTCAGGGAGGGTACTGTTCTTGGCATTGCAGTTGATGTGGTGGCTCCATTTGTTGAGGTGCCATTTGTGCTGGGATTTTGGTGGTTACTACTGTTGTATTGTTGGTGGTGTTTCTTGGTGCTTTTTCTCCAGGACAGATAGTGGTAAAGTGGCCAATCAGATATTTTCAAATGCAGTTCTCGGCCCCCGTATAGTCAGTCCAACATACGGTATACAGGCCTATGTATTTACAGGCCTGTGTCTGTGTTATCTCAGATCCAGCAGCCCTACTCTGTAATAGCAGAACTTGTGGGGGGAGATGGCAGTCTGGGCTCGAGACAAGGGGTGGAGTTAAGCCTTGTGTCCTAATCTGTTACAGGGATATTCTGCCTTCGGGAAAGTCATTCACGTGAGTGGATGAAGCTTCAATATGTCAATTTGCACAGTGGCCAGTGTTGATTTGAAACCTTCACAGACAGGGTTTACTGTTCTTACTGCTGGTTGAGTTTACAGCTCCATGCCCCCCGCCACATGATTGGTTGAAAGAAAGACAAAGCAAAATAAAGTCCAAGGCATCGTTCGCCCAGAGCAGAGCTCTGTGTGTTTGAGTGCTGAATCCTTATGAAAACAGCCATACTCATTGTTTCGGGGATGATGACTGGCTGTTGGCAGGGCCAGCATGCCTGGTCTCTCTGTTTGGATTTAAATGACAACAGCGATTTGTCTATTTTGGAGTCCTGGAAAGAAATCAAGGTGTGAGTTTGCCTGTGAAAATTGCCTGTACTCTTCATGCCCAAGTTAGAGAATAGGTTTGGTGTTTGGTTTATAAGAAGTACTTTCTCTCCCACTGTTGTTGATCCTTATCCCTCTTGCACATTATTCAGGGTGCATGTTTCCAATCAGCAAAACACTGTCAAACCTGCAGCAAAGAAAGGAACGTTCTATACCTCAATGGGTAATATACAATCGATTTTTAGAAACCAATGTACTAATTAAATGTATAATGTGTGTATAGTGGAAAACAGTACATTTATTGAATTCCGTTCCTAGTCCATGCGTCAACTATTTGCACACTTATATGTTATATCATTTCTGTATTCAGTTGTGTTTGTATTGTGATGCGATGTTATGTATGTAATAGTTACAGTACTCATGTTATGTTATACAGATAGTCTTATTATTGTTATTAATAATAACTTTCTGACCTGTGTTTTGTGTCAATGCTTCATTGACCCCTGAAGATGAATAAACTAAAACTAAATTATATTTATCTATTTGGAGTAATAGTTTAATGTGTTTCTTTTCTTTTATCTCTTCATCATATTCTTTATGCTTAACTGTTCTATTTTTCTGATACTGCTGCACGGTAAATGTCCTCATTGTGGGACGAATACAGAGTTTCTTGGCATGACTTGATCCTGGCAACACGGGAATCAATTCTACATGATTTCAAGTGAATCCCCTAATATAGAGCCATCGTCTAGAGTAACATACAGCAATAGTCTAGACTTTTCAATGTGTATATTAGCCCATGCTTGACTGCCAGCACTCAGGCCCAGTGCTCTTAGCAGCAGTAAACACTGAGGGCTCTCTAAACATTGCCTTATTAAGACACAGGCAGGGAGCAACACACACTGAGAAAGAAGGAGCAGGGATGTATGTACTTGTTGAGATTTAATTTGAAGCCATTGCAGTAACTATCGCTCTTTACTTCTCCCTGTATCGCTGACACACAGGTTTGATCACCTGGCCATACTGTACCAGGATCTGCTGCTAAAGGTTCAACTTTCACATGCATTACAAAATTACCCTTCTATTTAAAAAAAAAAACTGTAAATGTAGCCTAATAAAACTGAAAAATTAAGAAAAATTAGTTGCTTCTGACATAAAAGGTTTCGGCAAAATGACCTTGACTAAACCCATTGGTTAATCAGGCTTTGATGCGTACAACTTTAGGTCATCATGTCATTTGCACGTCACACGTCACAATAGCACCCAGGAATGCTTGTTCAGTCTCTGCATACATGTATGTCTGGTTACCTGCATCCAACGGTTTGTCACGTATTTCCCCTTTCCCTTATGTTCATATCGCCCTCTTAATGTCCATCTTTATTCTGTTCTCCACTTCGGATTTAATCAAACTCCATATGAGCCAACAAGTGTGTGTGTGTGTGTGTGTGTGTGTGTGTGTGTGTGTGTGTGTGTGTGTGTGTGTGTGAGCGAGATGGACAGAGAGAATTAGAGGGGTCATTATTTGGAGTAACCAAGCGTTGTTTGACCGTTCACACACTACCAGAGGAATGAGGGTTAATGGATCCCATATGGTGCTTCAGTAGGCAGTCCAGTCAACCGCTGCAGGAGAAAAGTCCAAATTTAGAAGAAATTGTCAAAAGCTTTTCCCTCCCTTTTCATTAAAGGAACAATCCCCTTTCTCTGCCCCTCCCACTGCAGTTTCTCTCCTTCACCTTGCCTTGTCCTTCTTGCTTTATCTTCCATTTTACTGTGCATCTAATGCCAAGGCCCTATTACCCCGCTTCAACTCTTGATAACTTGTTCTCGCTACCTCTTTACTCCGATTTGATTCTTTTTCGGCCATTCTCTTGGTGATTTCTGTGGTCTCTATCGGTCCCTCTCTCCCTCTCATCCATTTCTCTTCAAACACACACACACACACACACACACATGCACACACGCACACGCACACACACACACACTTCCCAGACATTTACACAGGGCCCGGGTCAAGGGAGTCCCACGATAACAACCAATGGGAGCGGGTGGGTGTTGGGTCGGGTCCTCAAGCTAAGCCCTTCCCCGTGTTACCATATTAGGTGAGGGAGTAATGGTTCTCGGACAGGCCGCTTCATAAATGACATGAAAAGGTACTGAGTGGGAGATGGGAGGTAGCGGGAGACCCAGCTGTTGTCTGGGCATGGAGACGGCTTGAGAAATAGATGGCACATCTTCAACCTTGGCCAGCTGAGTGAATCTAAGAAGACACTGACAGAAATGTTGTTGCCCCTTGAAACCGTGGTTGACCACCGCTACGCTGAAAACTACTGAACACTGGCGGCAACCAGTGATTGGATGACACCGAGCCAGGCGCCCGGAAAAGGAAAATTACCACAGAGGTAAATAGAGGCTGTTGAAGATAAGAGCGTCAAGGAGTGGCTTCAAGGAATGTATCCAAAAGATCTTAATTCTTACATTTGCAGCGTTGTTGTTGTTGGAAAATCTTTGCGTCGCAGCACATTTGTTTTGTTAAAATGTTAAAAGGAAATTGTACGTCTTTGTTGTTTCAGTTAAAACAGCCCTGAAAATATATCCGAATGATGTGGTCTGCAACTTCCATGTGCTTGCATATCGGTGTGCATAACAATCTCACTCAATGCTTTGGGTTCCCATAGGAACGGGCAGGACGGTGTTTAATATAACAAGTGTATTTGCACGGGAACTACGGGGAACAGGGGAACTACGATCACATTTGTGAGAACTTGATGGTAGTTCGCATGGTGGCATAGTGGCACACAATAGAATACATCTTAATGTGGCTGAGGGACAGCAATGCGCGCCACATGACACAACACTCTGACCTTGTTGTGGTTTGTCTTTAAAGGCCTTCAGACATGGTGACTGGTGGGGAGGAGAGCAGCGCTGGGAGAAACAGAGACCAACACACTGGTAAGGCGCTCATCCACATCTTGTCCACTTGTTTTTAATCCCTGCATCCACTTGAGAGGTTTCCATGGACTGACAGGATGTCCATACACTGTCATTGTAGACAATGTACTGTACCACATGGATCTGGACAAACTCACTTTTTTCTTTTAACTCAATGTTTTCTGTTTTCATCGTTTGTCAGCATCAATGTTACTGTTCCAATGTAATTCTCAAAAAAAAGACAAAAACCAAAAATGTAATGTTGAGAGACAACGAATGTGCGTATGTCAAAACTTTAGGAGTAATAAGCAAAAGGTTTAGGAATGATAGAAGAGAGGAACGGAAGGAAGAGAGAAGGAACTGATATATTTGTTTATGAAGTCAAACGTCTTGAGAGTGTGAGGGTAAAGGGGACTTTCACATGACTTCTTTTGACCCTTAAAAATGCAGAGACACACGCATACACACACACACACACACACACACACACACACACACACTTTGTACCACAGCTGAGATGATAGCTAATCTTTGTTTTTTTCTCATTTTCACTTTTTTTTGTTTATGTTTCCAGACTTCCTAAGGTTTGTTCGTTATCTTTCTGTTGTAGATCTAGATTAATAAACCAGTCTTAAAATCCCCACAAATACAGTAGACTGTATGACTGCAAAGTGTTTAGCCTGATCCCTAGCAGCAGAGCCAGACATATTTGTAGTTATTTTCTACTGGCATTCATTGTGCTCCACCTGTGTAACAAATAGATTATTTTGTGTTCTGAAATAAACTTAGCAAACGTGTTTCTGTTTGTATCACCATTATTGTTTTCATCATTGCTCATGACAACCCTCTGGAGGTTTTCCCCACCTTCAACCTGGACATCTTGGTGACATCATCAGGTTCTGTGTTGTCAGCACACAAAGGAAGCTCAGGGTAGCAGCTGAGCCTGCTCCTGGAAGTATGTTCACCGACTCCCCCCCCCCGTCCTTGTCCTCCTGTCCTCCAGGTACTTCCTGCTGTGCGTCAACTACTTCTTCTACGGGGAGACGGTGACCGACTACTTCTTCAGTCTGGTCCAGAGGGAGGAGCCACTGCGCATCCTCAGCAAATATCATCGCTTCATCTCCTTCACGCTCTACCTCACAGGTACACGCTCAGGTCGCGGGCTGGGGCGGGGGCACCCTAGGTGCTGCGCGAGACTTCACATTCACGACACACTCTCCTTCACGATAATGGAAGAAGTATATAAAGGGTAAAGGGGGATTTAGCAGACGCTTTTGTCCAAAGCCACTTACAATCAGTAGCTTTGTGGGGTTCGACATGTGGACAGTTGGAGGAGCGGGGGGATCAAGGGGATCGAACGACCGAACCTACAGTGAGTGGACGACCCACTCTGTCCATCCACTCTATCTACTAAGCCACTGCTGAGCCACAGTATATGGATAATTGAGGGGTTATTGTGGTCATTGATGTTTTGTGTTGATTTGTGTTTGCCAAATGATCTCACTCAGCAACATATCGTTGACATTCTATTCTCTATTCTGTATAATGTACAGTATACGTTTTTGCACTATTATGTTACCGGTATGTGTTATGTTATACGTTGTATGCACATTTGGAGTATGGGGAAACGCTATTTCGATCCTCTGTGTAATTACTTGCACTAATTGCATGGTAGGAGTGACAGTAAAGTTGACTTTGACTTTGACACTGGTAGCATAAGCAGTGTTGCTGACTTTTATATTCTCATTTCCCACCAGACTTCCTGCAGTAATACTTACTACCGTTTCCATGCTTGAGTTGGTCTGCCAATGGTTTTGATGACAATTTAGTGGTACACCTCAAGTCAAAGTCCCAATGATCTAGTGGTTCTCTGTGGTTATGGCGCTCGATCCTCAATGCCCACAACTACCAGCTGAGCTCCTGGAGTAGAAAGCTCTAACCATGACCTGTCCTTCCTGACTTGTGTTTCATTTCACTGGAAGTCACTTTGCTCTGTTGAATGATGTAATAGTATATAGTGGAAATACTTGTTTCTATCTGCAGGTTATTTTATTTTGAGGTCTATGTGAAAGGCTTATTTCATTATTATTTTTGCAAAGCTGCTGGTGTCCTCAAAGCAGTAAGGCAGACTGTTCTCCACATGTGTAGTGAACTCAGGAAGGTGAAATCGACTGAAGACATTTTAGAGTCTTGGCTTCCTGTTCTGGTGCATGTCGGACGTGACGTGTGAAGAGAGCAGACAAACAGGAAGGCCAGGAAGTGTAGTAGTGCCTAATTTGGTGGGCTGAGCACTGAGAGTTTACGTTCAGTGTGTGTGGACTTATATACTGTGTATGTTAAAGACACATCACATTCCCTCAGGAGACACATGCAGTGGACAATTACTCACACACACACACACACACACACACACACACACACACACATATGTATACTGTATATATATAGCAGGTTAGAGGTGATGTGATGCCTGGTTTTCTGAGAGCTTTTAAATAATTAACTTATATTTTGGCAGCTTTCTCCTTCTCTCTCCTCACAGAGCAGTATTTATAATAAAGGTGGCAAAATATGTAGGGTTGAAAAACACTGCTGTAGATCAAGAAAACAATGGATTGAAAATGCTTTGTATCAGCAACATCAGCACTTTCCATTTTGACTCAGATACAATCATCTGTCTCTCACTTTCACTCTGTCTCACTCTCGCTCTTTGTGTCTCTCTCTCTTTCTCTCTGTGGATGTGTGTGGATTATCTCTTCTTTATGGGTCGGTCTAAATTTAGTTTGCCATAGATGGCACACCTCCATAAGTTAATGACTCCCTCCCTCCCCGCGCAGCAGCAAACCAGGAGTCTGCTCCCCACTGACCGTGCTCCTCCTCTCTGCCGGCAGGTTTCTGTATGTTTGTGCTCAGCCTGGTGAAGAAACATTACCGCCTGCAGTTCTACATGGTGAGTGGCTGCCTTGCCCCCCCCCCCACACACACACACACACCCTCAAACACGTCCTCCACCCTGGGCCCACGCGTGTTCCCCCGGGGTACAGCAGACACGTCCCGGCGGTCGTCTCGCCCTGCGGTCACCCGCTGCATGCACGCACGCACGGGTGCAGTGAGTGTGCGTGTCCTACAAACACCTCCTACACTTTAGGTATCTGCAGCCTGCAGCCGGGTTTATGTCGAGAGACGGCGTAGGACGGTGTAGGCCTGCAACCAGACATTCCTCCTGAGGCTTCCATAGACGGGTGGAAAAACATGATGAATACACTAAAACCACTCAACGGCCCAAAAGTGAATTTAGTGGAACAACAAGCACCATTGTACCACAAATAGAGCTGCGATGCAAACATGTGACCTGAAGCCTCTGGACCGACACGACCAGGTCTGAGGATAGCCCCCCCCCCCGAGGGCCACCAGAGATGGCCGGGGTTTCTAGTGACACACAAAGAGCAGCTGGGTTAATAATTACAGTGATTGCCATGCATGTCAAGCCGAATCTGTAATCTGTGCCTTCGGGTTGTCACTGTAGAACTTCAGCTGTTGGGGTTAGCTTTTAGCTCCTCTCCCGCGCCGCAGGAGCCCCGAGCCACGGTCCACACTTGGCAGCCATTTTCCGTTCCGCTGTGTTGCATCTTTGAAGACAGACATCACCTGCTTGTGTCTGGCCGCCTCTTTGGCGATTCCCTAGTCTATCATGGTTTGATGTTCATCCTTTTTGGTTTCACACTTTGATCAGTAGCTCCGTGTGCGTAAGTGGAAACACTGTTTTGTTCCTCTGTCTCCTTCTGCTTTAGTTTGGGTGGACCCACGTGACTCTGCTGATTGTGGTGACGCAGTCTCACCTCATCATCCACAACCTGTTTGAGGGGATGATCTGGTAAGATGTCCACACGCCATGACAGTGATCAGGCTGCCACTTTGAAAAACACTCCAGAAAGACTGTATGTATGTCTGCTTAAGATGGTGGAGTATAAACCTCCATACATTAGGTATACTGATGGTGAACACTGCATGCAGATCCTGGTCGTCACTTCTTAGCCAAGAGAAGCTGCACTTTATTAATTTTTATTAAACATGGCTGCCACAGCAGGCTGGTCATTCAAATACAAATGTGTTGAATAAGATGCCAAAAGAGTATTAGAAATGTCAACTTAAACGCACACGTTGCATGACACTTGAGGTCATATCCGAGTGGCCCTGTGTGTCCTGTAATGGGTGGTGCTGTGTGTTCCCCCACCCAACGTTTAGAAAGTACAGCAGGGGCAGGGCGCGGGGGCTGGGGGCTGCCCTCCTCACGCTGCGCTTGTCTCCCCAGGTTCATCGTGCCCATCTCCTGCGTCATCTGCAACGACATCATGGCCTACATGTTCGGCTTCTTCTTCGGCCGCACGCCCCTCATCAAGGTGGGTTGTGCTGCGCCGCCGGCGCCCGCCAGGCCATGCACCCTGTGGGCGTCCCGTCAGCGGGCCGGCTGCAGGCTGCAGGCGGCTGACGATATAACCACACGTCTGCATGGTGTCACGGCGTCATCACCGCTGGCTGTTATAATCACAGTGGAGGATGGCAGGATAAAGTTACTTTAGAATGGCGTGACCGCAGATGTTTTGGTGGGGTGATGTCAGGCTGAAGTCATGCTCGTCCTTCCCTGGTACTAGCGCTAGTCCTTCCCTGGTACTAGTGCTTGTCCTTCCCTGGTACTAGCGCTAGTCCTTCCCTGGTACTAGCGCTAGTCCTTCCCTGGTACTAGCGCTAGTCCTTCCCCGGTACTAGCGCTAGTCCTTCCCCGGTACTAAGTGCTAGTCCTTCCCTGGTACTAAGTGCTAGTCCTTCCCTGGTACTAGCGCTAGTCCTTCCCCGGTACTACTGCTTGTCCTTCCCCAGTACTAGCGCTAGTCCTTCCCCAGTACTAGCGCTGGTCCTTCCCTGTGCTGTGTTCTTTAAGAATGATTCTCGAATCTGACTTTTAACTCACTTTATTTTATGATTTATCTGCAATAAACTGCAGAGTAAAGGATGGAATGAGTACTAAAGTACGCATAGAGATACACCCAGCTTCGTATCCACGGATGCTCTGCCTAGTGTTCTGCCTATATTGTGTCTGTTCTGGGTTGTTATTCGCCCAGAGGAATGTGCTTTAGGGAAGTGGTACTCCCCATTGCACATGGCCTTGGGTGTCCATCTGTTTTCATTGTTTGTGTACGAGTCTTAGTCAATAGGCCTACACTATATGTCTGCAGAACACTCGTGTTATTCCGCAGGATCACATGTATAAACTTTTACTGTCATGGCACATTAATCAGTACATTCTTAACCTAGCACACCTTATTGCATAGCTTGTCATGATTGGTACATTCATTGTTTTTTTTTTTATATACTTCACATCTGGTACTAGCGCTTCCCTGGTACTAGTGCTCATCCGTCCCTGTGAGAAGCGCACGTCGATCCTTCTTGTTTCCGTAGCCAATCACAACAAAATATCAAGACAACATCAGGCTTTAGTCCATACGGACAGCATCTTCTTACCCCTCAACCTCTTCCTCTTGTGAAGATCAGCTGTGTTGTTGTTGTGTGTGCATGACCTCAAACCCTTGCTAACATGGTTCCCTAACCCTGGCGGCGCGGGCGTAGCTGTCACCCAAGAAGACCTGGGAGGGCTTCATCGGAGGGTTCTTTGCCACCGTCGTGTTTGGAATCATGGTAAGATAATCAATCACTATTCATCAATCCCTCAGTATTCATTCATCAATCACTACTCATTCATCAATCAGTATATCCGTTCATTGATCACTGTTGTCCGCTGGTCACCACATCTCTCTGTTAGCACTGTGCTTGTCAATATGCACAAGGATGCTAGCATATACCATAATAATCACAGGTGCCTCACAAGGCTAACATGCATTGCATACACAAGGCAATTTGCCTCATTTTGCTCACCTCTGGATGTATATGATTGGCTAGCTTCCTGACGTATAAGAACAACAACACGTTGCCCTCTCCCCCCAGCTGTCCTACGTGATGGCGGGCTACCGCTACTTTGTGTGTCCCGTGGAGTTCAACAACGACACCAACAGCTTCCAGGTGGACTGCGAGCCCTCTGACCTTTTCCAGCTGCAGGACTACGCCCTTCCCACGGTGCTGGAGTCCCTCACAGGATGGGTCAGCATAGACTCTCACTTATTCACTTGGCGGCCATCTTGGCTCTGAATGCTAGCTGGGGGTGGGAACCTAATGCAGAATTCCACAAGATGGAACCAAACCAAGATGGCCGTTACTTAATTCTTTAAGCCTTATTCAGCAATCTATTCACACATCTGGTTTGAAAAAGGGACGTTGGATGAAATGGTGCCCACTGAGGTGAAACTGTAAAGGACTCTTTCGGTGTCTCTCTCCCCCTCTCTCCCCCTCTGCAGACTACAGTGAGGCTCTACCCATTCCAGATCCACAGCATCGCCCTGTCGGCCTTCGCCTCCATCATGGGTCCCTTTGGCGGCTTCTTCGCCAGTGGCTTCAAGAGGGCCTTCAAGATCAAGGTGTGTATGCGTGGGTGTGCGTGTGTGCGGTCGCCGTTTTCCGGCGTGGTGAAATTCGATGTCCTCCATTTCCTGACGAGAGCCCGTTGCCGTGGCGCGGTGAGGCGCTCTCGGCGGAGCCGCGGTGTCAAAGACAAGATGGCCGACTCTTTGTTAATCTTGGGTCACCTTTTTGGTCCCGGCAGGATTTCGCCAACACCATCCCCGGTCACGGGGGCATCATGGATCGCTTCGACTGCCAGTACCTGATGGCCACCTTCGTCAACGTCTACATCGCCAGCTTCATCAGGTACACCACCTCCCACAGGGGACGGGTGGGGGCTGGGGGGATGGGCGAGTCACAGAGCAGCGTTTGAGAGGTGGATGTAGGGGTAAGGGGACTCTGCCCTTCGTGGGTGTCGTCTCTCTGAGCTGCTGGGATCAGGAGCTTTCCTCATCCCCTGAGACTAGCTTGGTCCTTGCTTTAGTGATGCTCTGATATCCATCTACTGTATATCCGTCCTATACCTACATCCATATCCGTCTATCCCCCCACATGCTTGTCTGCTTTGAATTTCTTTGACCTTCGACCCCCCCGCTGTCTGCCCTCTGCCCCCCAGGGGTCCCAACCCCAGCAAGGTCATCCAGCAGCTGCTGGCACTGCGCCCAGACCAGCAGCTCTACATCTTCAACGCCCTGAAGACCCACCTCACCGAGAGGGGGCTCCTGCCCGGGCTGGAGCAGGCTGCGGCCTAGAGCCCCCTGACCCCTGACCCCTGACGCGTGTGTGTGTGTGTGTGTGTGTGTGTGTGTTTGCGTGCCTGTGTGTGTGTCTGTGTGTCTGTGTGTGACAACACATCCCACAGAAAACAACAACATCCCAAGAAAAGATAAACCTTGATTCATTCCTTTTCGGTTGCTTGGTTTGTGCGTTCTGTGTGTATGTGTGCAGAGGGGGACGTGTGTGTGTGTGTGTAGTGTTTGTATTTTGTGTTTTAACAGGGCGACTTGTTTGGTCTGCCATGGCAATGCCGGGTAGCGCTGCAGTAGTCCGTGGCTCCGGCCGTCTGTGTGCGTCTGTATACCAGACAGCGACACACGGGTCTGTGTGTACAAGAGATGTCAGAAACATATGCTTGTGTGTGTATGTGAATGTTTTATGGTACCAGTTTTATTTCTTTCGTCCGTTTTGATGCACTGCCGCTAGACATTACTCACACTGTTACTCCAATGCCAGCCTCTTTTTAATTTCCCCCCTCTGTGATTCAGTGGCATACATATTATTTTCATTGTTTAGATTTGACTGGGTTCTATGGGTGTGTAATGTTACGGTGTGTGAATCTCCTCCTGGGGAGAATTGATCGAGCGTTGGTTAAGGTTTTCCCCCTCAGTGCCGCAAATTTCTAAACTAAAGTATTTTTCCTATTCAATGCCAAACGCTGGACGAGTTATGATAAGATGGGTTCTTTTTGTTGGAGTTGTTGCTCTCCCATGTGGCCAGAATGAGGTACTGCCCGCCAGACCTCAGTGACTCACATGATATGAAGTATGAAGCAATCAGAGGTGTAGTATGACTTCATTTGTTACCCTCGAAGGGCCATCGACTCTTTACATGTGAGTCTTTGACAAACCTTTTTTTTTTTTTTTAACACAGCAATTACAGGCGCCATCTTAGATACTTTAGATGAAGGGTCTGAACCCATGTGCTCAGATAAAAAACTACAGAAGAGAAGGAAAAAAACAAGGGGAGCGTAAAAGCAGCATTTTATTCAACGCATTCTACTGTCAAACCCGTTCTACCTTATCTATTACAACGGGGTTCCTTGTTGTTCTACTGTGATTGGTTGGACGGACTGAGGCCCCTTCTCGCCTGCAGTGTGTCTGGCTTCCCCTGGGACCTTATTGTTGAGTTATGCACACATTACATGCTGAGGATGCCACCGTTGTTTCTCCTGCACTGCCGAGACGTCTTAGACTGTATGTGTGTGTGTGTGTCTGTGTGTGTCTGTGGGGGGGGGGGTCTGGGTGTGGCCTCCATAGAACCATGGCGTGGCACTGGACCGGGCGTCCAGGAACCAGGAACCCTGCATTCAAATGTTCTAAGCCTTTGTTGTTGTTGTTTTTTTTTGGGGGGGAGGGGATTCTGTAAGAATTTGTTTTTGTTTTGTTGTGTGTCTTGTGACATCATAGAAGTTTAATGATTGAATGTTCTGCACTGTTCTGTCCCTGAAGCGTTTCAACTGCCCCTACGTTCCCTGTCTGTGGTGCAGCCGTGCCCTGTCTGTGGTGCAGCCGTGCCCTGTCTGTGGTGCAGCTGTGTCCTGCCACTCGGTCCTGCGTGGGCTCAGCTGCGTGGGAGTCGTGACTGAGTCATGAACGGTTCTCATCGAATTTCTTTGAACATGAACATGAACTTGGATGTTTATGGAGGTCATTCACAATGTACACGTTATACTTCATGTGTGACCTTAAAGTCTGTTGTTGTTGCCGGTCTGTGGGTGCATCTGTTACAAAATATTCCATTATTTAGATTTTTTTAAATATAGATATTATTATTAAAACATTTTGTCATCACCTCATGCTCTTCCCTGACATATAATCCACATCTTATTTATTTTGCTTTCAAGAGGGTCACCTTTTACACCGCTGGATGTAAAGAATATAAATGTAGTCGAAGGGCCATTATTTAACCAGCAGTGGTGGGTCTCACTCACCATTACAAATCTGCCCTGCCCTGTGACATGGTGACATCACAAATGGGAGTTATCCACCCAGATGGATGCTGGATAGACCGACCAGCCTACCCAGTGGACTGTAGCAGGAGGGGCCCTTTAAAGAGTGACCATTAGCAGTAAACCATAGCATGGCCTCTGGTGACACACTGGACATGCCATGGGTATGCTTGCTCTGATTGGCTCACTGCTACCGTTCTTGGCACTAATTGAACCAATCAAACAATTGCGTTGTTTGGCGCTGTCCTTCCGGAACTGTGAATTTGAACTGTAGTTCTGTTTTTTTTTCACACATTGGACAGCGATATTAAAAAGTGAAATTACCCACCCAGCGTTCATCTAACATTTCATTTCTTTCATGTTTCCATTTATTCAGGTTTTCATAGGAAGAATAAGGCTGTGCACATTTGCATATGAATACAAGGGGTCATAAACGTCCCACGTGATGAGAGACGATTATCTCAAACTTTCTTTTCCCAGTTTCCCATCTCTCGT